>JAVJIF010013552.1:0-192057 GCA_038442645.1 Agave tequilana | reverse complement strand
TTTAGGGCACCGGGTGAGAAAACAACCCAAAGACTTTAGACTCGAGTAAACAAGGCCACAAAACTAAGAATTTTATTATATAGACCACTTTTAGGCGTGAATACTTATACTTTATGAGGCACAACTACCCAGCTTAATCAGAGAATTTTTTATATAAATACATATATTTTTTCCTTTTTTTTTTGCAAGGTATAAGAATCTTTGTTTTTGAACCCTAAGTGTTTAAGTGTATAAAGCATGCATATTTCATCAAGATAAAAATCAAGACTAAATTATTTTTTCAAATTTTCTTCCTAACTCTAGAAATCAACAAATAATCTTATTTTGATCAAGTATAAGAAATTCTAATTATGATTTCCTATTCTTAAAATTGACTTAATTCTTATAAAAAATGTGTCAAAATATAGCTTTCTTTTCAAAAAGTTTTTTTTAAGATAGGAAAATGTTAATTTTTTTATTTTAAATAAAAGAAAACCTATGTTATATTAGAACCCTCCTCCATACCTATCTCATACATTATCATCAATGTATGAATGAATGTATAGATGCATGAAAAAGAAGAAAGGGAAAGAAAATATTACCTTAAGGTGGTGGTTCCGGTGGTGGTCGGATTGGGTCAAGCGTTACTTACCCATCAAGATAATGTGGTGGTTCACAGAACTCACTTTATTGACCTCTTTTCTATTTACATATTTACATTCCCTAATATAATATAGGGTCATACAAGATACTATCATGAAAATTATCTCCTTTATATGACCAGTCTTGAAAAATCATCACGGAGTCATCAAGATCTATACCTATGTCCAAACAAAAGAATGTGACTTCGTAGAATGGTTAACTTGAGTTCAAGAGTGATAGGTTCAGGAACCATACTAACTCAAGAAAATTAAGTGTAAGTTCAAGAGTTGATATTGGTTCAATAGTTGAGTCCAAATCAAACAAATTAAATTCACATTCTTTTCCCATCAATGAAATGTGACTATCTAAAATTGGTGGTTCAGTTTCAAGAACTATGGATACGAGAATCAATGTCAGCTCGGGAAATGAGTCAAAATATGTTAAGGATATCAGAGTTAACATAAATTCAAAATGGGTACTGAATCACAAGGTTGGGGATCGGTTCAGATTCATAATCAAGTTCATCTCATTAAAATGAAACTTGCCAATTTGTTAAGGGGTTGATATTGGTCAAGTTCAAGATTTTGTGGTGAAATTGAATCTTGGTCAAAATCTTCAAGATACCATGATTCTTGATTTTCATCAATATGAATAGAAGTGTCGGGAATAGTCAAAGATTGGTAGGGAGAGTTTCCTTATTCTATGCATGTTTTCCAATCGACTAAGTCATGCTTCTATTATATCGAGTGGATCACTTTAGAATTGAATCACGGACTCTAAACTCTTTTCTAAGTCGGTATGTTCTTGTTGTGGGACTTGAGCATGGAGTAAGGATCTTAGAGTTGGGAGTCCTTTGGGAATTGTGAGTCCATCATTTTCAGCTTTTGTTTTTGGGACTCAATCATAGTTTCTATACTTTTCATTGCCTTAGATTTTTCTTCTATTGTTGATCATGATTAGAAAATTTATAGGTAGAATGTTAGAATGGTGGTTGACAATATGACTCGGGGAAGTTGTATTCCCATTGACTCTGTGAAGAGTAGTGATAATTATTTCAGTCTTGTTCATAATAATGGGACTGAGGCATATATTGATTCAGATAAGAGCAATCCGGCACACTTGGCTGGTTAAATTATGATATGCGGATTGATAATATCAGAGTTGAAAGAGATCAAGGTGTAATATGAATTATCATTAAAATTGAAAAAAATATTATTATAAGCCATATTACACAAGAAATGTCAAAACAAATAAAGAAAATCAAACAAGTAAACAAAAGAGAAAATCTAGCCTAGTTAGGGTAGACTTTAAACCTAAATGACTCCTAACTGGTTAGACTGTTCATTGGGGTATATTACAGAATCTGACCACAAGTTAGTCGGCCAGGTAGGGGCAAGATTAGTGGGAGGTATCCACGCTTAAAAGTGACGGGCTTAATTAAGCTAAACCACCAACCTTCAAGATTTCGCCTCTCAATCCCCAACTTTTAACATCGATTTGGCAAGAGTCAAATTCTAATCAGCTTTCCCCTTAGGTCAATCTCCTATTGAGTTCGAGATGTTCTTGGGTCAACGTCTACTCAGTTTTAGTTAGGCTTGGGTTAGTGAGTGAGGAGATTATTTGTAGGCTAAGGAAGGTATAACTTCCCCACCTTATCTTGTTAGAAGACAAGCCCTTAAATCAATTTAGTGCAATGTGTACATGTATATGAAAAGTAACACTTAAATAATGTAAACAATTCAAAAGTAGTCCTATATTATATGCTATGCACACGTACTTTTGCTCCAGCACTCTTCAACAATAATGTAAAATGTAAATGAAATTAGACAAATGACTAAATGTAAAGTCTAAACCATTTTAACATTTAAAAAATATCAATTTACTGTTGAGATTAGAAAGTATTTACAATGAGTTAAACAAAAAAATAAATAGCTGCAGAAACTTTACTTTGCAATTCAACTAACCTGCAAAAAAACACAAGTTAGTAGTTCACTCAAATTACCGCGAGAATGCAACAAATCTGAGGGCTTTTGGGCTCTGCTTTCTTGAGCAGAGTCCAAGGCCACTTATATGGCCAATGCAGCAAAAATTTTCTTGGTTAACCTGTACACCAAGAACAGAGAAGAAAGTTAATCAATAAAGTAACAAAAAAGAGTTACTTACCATCCCTCCCCAGCAGCGTTGCCAAATTTGATTGAGTTGAAACTGCACACAGAAAATACGTAATTTTAAAAACTTAAGAATAGAAGTGTATAAGTTTTCAATACTACACTATAACAAGTGACTATGTGGGTCATGATCCACAAGGAGGGACTAGTGATGGAAGCGTTTATAAGTTCTCTTTTAAGTTACTTAAAATGGTTAAAGTTCTTCTTATTCTTTAAAAGGAAAGAAAAATAAGATATATTAAATTATGAAAATGGTAGGTCATAGTAGATGGAGAAAATAGAAAATTAATTTATACAAAAAAAATAAAAAGAGTGAATAAAAGAGTTGGGAGATGATAGTGATCTAAACGAAGAATTAAAGAAAGAAAAAGAAAACTAAAGAACTTACCTACCTCTTTCGGTTGATGATTTACCTAGAATTCTTGTCAACGGTGTACCTTGCTTGAAGGCGAGCGAAGCATGATAGATGAGATCTTCCCCCTTCCTGATCTATACTATGAATTGAAGATGCAAGTTATACTACCATAGAAATGGTTGTTAATCACCATATGCTATCAATGACACTTATAAGGGTGAGGCAACTTCGAAGCTATTGGAGTCGTTTGGATTCACAAACACAAAAGAGAGAAGCAATAAAAATAGAGTAGAAAAAGAAACTTTAATTGAATTGAATAACAATGAAAGAAAGAAAGAATACTTACACTGGTGTCACTTTCAGTACAAGCATCACTCTTGTTCTTCTATGAAACTCTTCTTCAGTCTCAGTTACATAAAAAAAATTACATTAAAAGAGGGAAAAAACCTAAATTAAACCTATATAGAAATCTATATATCTCTGCTAATCGTCCTTCTACCTCTGATGTGTGGGGTATTTATGGGATATGATGGATAAGGAAACGAGTCAAAAGATAGGGGAGCTGGCTATTTCTAAACTTAAATCCCCCTCTTATCTCTAAACTTGATTTGATGTGGATATTGAATTTTGATCTGCACCTTGTTGCATGTTGATAGCTAAATATAACTTATCAAATATAGAATTAGAAATAGTGATCATGTAAGAGTTGTAACCCTTTAAGTCTTCTTTTTGGATTATTTTGAAATCATTAGATTTGAGTTTCGATAGCGAAAGTTATGTTTCAAATGTTAAAATGTATTTAGTCTAAATTCGAGTCTAAATTGCTTCATCTCATTCATTGATCTTCTCTCTATCCATTTATCCTTGGATTTGTGAATTGAATTTCAGCTTTAGATTTGACGATCTTGTCTTTATCCTCAGTGAAACTGATAGGGTCTTCTTCTAATATGTTTTTCCTTGAATTTGAAAATAGTATCTCATCTGATGTACTATAGTCTTCAGATAGATGGCCTTTAGAATCTCAGGATTTGAATCGATCCCCTTTCTTTTGAACTTTAAGATTAATTAGATAAATCTGTTATCTCTCTTTTTTCTTCCTTTTACCCTAAGCTATTAAGCATGAAATACATTAATAGAAAAGTTTTATTTAAAAAAATGTAGAAGTGTGACACATATAATATGAAAACATGCAACGCATGTGTGTGATCAGCCAAGGACAGGGGAAAAGCTAGCTTTTAAGCCCAATAAAAATTCTCGATAACTCATCATACTAAGGGGAATAGCATGACTGGCATAACTCAAACGGTAGTTAGTAAAGGCTTACCAAATTCGTTGATAGCTGAGGATTTTCTAAAAATTCTTAGGGACCTGATCCCACTTGATTCCTCCAGAATCCTCTACCAATTTCCTTTCATGGAATGGTGGATCTACAAAATAATAAGTCATTTTAAAAGTTTACACCTCTGACTTTTCTTCATTTTAGGAGTATTACTCTCCTATCCCCAGCAGGATTGCTTTAATTCCTAGATAAATTTTAGGAATATTATTTTCCATCTCTCGATGAAATTCTCTTGCAATATTCTTACATTTGCAGAGCACAATATCTTCCTCCAAAGTGCTCTATCAATTCTCCTCTATGGATTGGTAGGACCATAGAAAGGGTATTCATTTTCTGAAGGAGATAAAGCGCAGATCAGAACTGTCATGCTAAAGCTCACGTCTCTGACAGAAAAACTTTTTGAATATTCCTAGTGGATCTTGCTAACATCCCAAGTAGATCAAAGTCCATTACCGTTCTCTGTAATAGAATAGCTGATCCACTCAAATTGCTCTTATATTCAAACACTTCTAGCAGTAAATGAACCATTATCATGTAATATTATACCTCAGACAAGTCATTTTATATACCCCAAGCGGAGAAGTTGTCATGATCACTTCGGACAAAATTCCCTTCTAATTCCCCAACAAGAAATTTGGTTGTTATGTTAATGATTACCTCTGATAATTTTTTAGAGAATAATAATTCCCTATAATCCCCATAGAGTTCTTTATGTCACGTTAATGATTACCTCTGACATCTTAGCGAGACGCTAAACTCTCTATAACCTTTTATGGGATCATTTTCTAACTCGCAGCGAGTTTCTAATAGACTCGCCTCGAAGTCTATGATTACCCTTTTCAGTCCCCAGTAGACTCTCGGTTGTCACGTTAACAGTATACCTCTGACAATTTCATCCAAATGATTCCCGGAGGGGAAACACCATTGTTCCCACAGAATTCAAAAGCAAATCACATTTCCTAGTGGATAACTCTTTTACCGTCATATCCAGCCTATTCCTCTGGACGGTAGAAATCCTGAGCTTATGGCTTCTCAATTGATCATGTCCAGTTTATTATCTCTGAACCAACAAATAGCCAAGTCTCATCTTTCAGTCCGGTAGGGACTACTTTTTGTTGTTATATCCAGTTTGTCACCTTAAAAGGCAGGGCTCCGAGTCTAGTAACTCCCAATCGGTTAGTCCATGTTACCTCTGAACCGACGGGTGCCTAAAACGCTCCCCTTTTATGGTACTTAAACTGTCATATCTAGTTAACCACCTCTGAATAGAGAGTGTATAACCTTGTTCTCCTTTTCTTCATCAGGGTTGGGAGTTCTTTTGTCAAGGTAAACGACTACCTCTAAACAATGAATTGTGAGCCTAGTGTCTCTTAGTTGATCATGTCTAAATTACCTCTGAGCCGATGGATACCCAGATCCAATTCACCTTTACAGCCCCCTGTGGGCTAGCTGTTAAGTGAATACAATTACCTCTGGCAGCGGATTCAGAATTTAGTGTCTTTGTCTAGCATGTCCAGTTCATCACCTCTGAATAGACGGGTCTCTAAAATCGGGTTCACCTTCATTTTGTCATCATGTCCAGTTCATCACCTCTGAATGACAAAATCATGAGCTTGGTGACTTCTCAATCGGTCATGTCCAGTCCATCATCACTAAACCGACAGATAGCCAAGCCTCCCCTTTTCATTTACTGTTATGCCTAGATAGTCACCTCTGAACAGTAAACACTCCATGTTTGGTCTTTAATCAGCTATGTTCAATTTATCACTTCTAAACTGATGGATTTCAGACTTAATCTTCTTGGTCCTGTAAGGACTCCTTCTTCGCTGTTGTGTCCAGTTCATCACCTCTAAACAATGAACTTTTGTTTTAGTGATTCCTGACAGATTCTTAAATCTACATTCTTTAATTCTCAGTGGACTCTTATTTTGACTACCTTTATCATGTTCTTAACCTCTGAATAATTTTAGTTGTATTCGTAATTTCTTCAGAAATTCAACTTGGTGAATTTTTACCCTTTTTTAGTTCTTTCAAAAGAACTTGCATACTAAGTTCTTTTTTAAGGGATACTTATATTACCTATGGGTAATTACACAAGCAAACACAGAAGAAGACATTGGAAAGGCGAATGAGTCAAAAAAATATTTATTGATTCAAAATGAAGAGATGCATAAAAGATACGTTAAACTGATCTCTTATACATATGAATTTACTCTCAAGAGAAGACAGTTTTTGTTTCTTGTTCTCCTCAGCCTTAGCGAGAGTTTGCAACTTCAGATCTTCTGGGCTAACAGCCACAAGCTGAGCCAACAAACTGAACTCTGCTATCACCGTCTTCTTCTCTGCCTCCAGCTTAAGGACTTGATCGCTCTGGACACTCATGTCTAACCGAGCAATCTCCTCCACATGCACTGGCCCAGCTTTGGATATAAGAAAGTTGGTCCTCTTTATCATCGCCTCGGCCTTCTCAAGTTGTTCATTAGCATCAACAAGTGCATTGTTGAAGCATCAATTACGAGTAAGCTTTGATGGAGAAGTCTCTGTGAGTTTGGTGGTCACAATTGTTGAAGGCGTCACAGAGGCAGTCATCAGTGCAATAGAAGAAATAGGTAGCAGCTGAGGAGGAGTCTTCATGGAAACAAGCGTGCTCACTACCAGAGAAACAGAGCTGATAATCATGGGATTCGGCTCAACAATCAGCGTTGGAAAGTCTAGGCTGGTAATTACTTTTAAGCTAGTAGTGGCCGAAATCGGAGATGTGGTAGGAGTGAAAACTGGCTCGCTGGTGGACTCAAGCTGAAGCCCAGTCTCCTCTGAGTTGGTAGGTGGAAAGCACAGATACTGCCTCATCGGTCATCATCAAATTACCAGTGAAAATGGGTCGATGTTGAATGATGTTACGGTGAAGAACATCAATCCCCGTAATGTCCAATGTAATGGGAGCAGTAGCCTCCTTTTGAGATGGCCTCGCAGTGGGAACGGTCAACGCTAAGGTTTCTGTAAAAAAATTTTGGAGTTAAAGAAAGAAGACACATTATATGAAAAATTAGTTGCTAAATTCTTACGATCATTACCTAAAAGATCTGAGGTGTCAGCAGTAGTCACCCCAGTACTGATCGTCATAGCATGAGTAGTCTCCATAGGGGAGGTAACCCAACAGCAACAGTTTCAGCCGAAGACACCTCGATGGTAGGGTTCACAGAGGAATCCACCTTGCTACTGGGCATGCCTTCTAATGCAATTTCAACAGGTACTGTATGTGCAGTAGCGATAGTTTCGGCAAAAGCCTCCCGAGTAGTTGGTTCCTCGGCAGTTGGCTCAGTGATTGAACGTCTTTCTTTACAGGTTTTCAGAACTCCACTTCTTCAGATCATATCCCTGAGGCACACCCTTCTCCAAAGTAGTGGCAGCCCACCAGAAGGCCCAATATCCAGTTCTTGATCCCAAGGCTTTCAGAGACAAAATACGTTGCTTCATCCCCCTCCTTGTAGGTGAAGTGATTGTCAAGTGTTCCTCTCCTCCATCCTGAGTTTTCGGACCTACACTAAGATTAAGAACAAAATGATTAATCATGGAAATAAAAAGAAAAACATAAAGGAAAATGAGGTGAACAAAATCAAGTTTATCAGGAAACGGAGCAGACTCCTTTGGAGTTCCTTTCCAACTAGGCAACTTGTTAATTAATGGAGGAGGGACTTCTGCTACAGATTCACTCACTGCAGCAATAGAAGCCTGTTGAGTATCTTGACAAACCATCTTTACCACCTGCTTTTTATGAGGCTCTTTTTGAGTAGGGTCCTTCCTAGTGGGTTCTTTAGGAGCGGGCTTCTTTGGCTTTGGCTTCTTCCGCTTTCGCTTGAAGTGCGTGTTAGGTCTTCTTTTTCTTTCTCTTTTCAAGTAGAGTTTTATCCACTCCGCTGGTAACTTCTGGAGCAGCTTCTCCACCCCAACATCCTTAAAGTGAGGACTCTCATCATCTGAAGCTTTACTTCCAGCTTCAACCAAGAACTTGATCGAGCCAAACCTGCACCAAAAAAATACAGAAATTTAGAATAGTGTTAGGTCCTCAATTCTACCGTATAGCCTAGGGCTAACGGGTCTTGATCCATAGGGAGGGACAACGATGGAAGCGTTGTGTAAATTTCTCTCTTTTAATTTATTGAAACTAATTAATATTTATCTTCTCAGTTTATAAAAAAGAACATAAAATTGTTATGTTAAGTTAAGAAAGAGATGGTAGACGAAGAAATGGTGGTATTGTTATATGTTAATTATAAAAGAAAAGGAAACAAAAAGAGATAAAGAAAAGTATCAAAAATCAGAAATAAAAGAAATAAAAAAAGAATATTTACCTTTACTGTTGAACCATAATAAAATTTACCTTAGCATTGAGTAAAGCAAAGTAGTAGAAAAGAATAAAAGAAGTAAGGCTTCGACGAGATTGAGCACAATGAGAAAAGTGGGAAACCTTCATTGATTGTTACCTTTAATATAAGTTTCTTGAAGAAAAGATTACAATAGTATCACTCTACAATAACTTTTCCTCTCTTTTGATCATGTAACTCTCTCTAGCCTAAAAATAAAATAAAGAAATAAAAGTTACATTGAAGAATAAAAGAAAACCTAAACTAAATCTCTCTTTAGAGTGGTGCCCCTTTTGCCTTCGAGGTATGAGGGTATTTATAGGAAAAAATCAGAGAGATAAAAAGCGTATGAAGATAGGAAGATCTGGATATTTCTGAATTTGAATTCTCCCCTTATCTCAAACTTGATTTGATTTATCTAGAAATTCAATTCTGATCTGGAGGTTGTTGGCTTATTGATTGCTGAATATCACATATCAAATGATAGAACTGGAACAAGTGACAAAACAGAAGAATTGTAGCCCTTTAAGTATTCTTTCTGTAGCATCTTGAATCATTAGAATTGCGTTTTAGTAGCGAAAGTTATGATTAAAATACTAAACTATATCCAGCCTGAATCCGAATCTAAATTGCTTTATATCATCCGTTAATCTTCTCTCTATCCATTTATCCTCTTGGATTTTTAGTTTATCTTCTAGACTTGATAATATATTCACTTATCTTCAGCGAAACAGATAGGGTCTTCAAACAATCCATTTTTCTCCTGAAATTAGATAATATTATCTTATTTGATATATCCAGTTTTCAGATAAGATAGCTTTTAGAACCTTTGGATTTGAATCGATCCCTTTCTTTTGAACTTTTAAATTTAATTGGATAAATTTCATGATTATCTTCTCCCTATCATACCCTACATGAATTAGGACATTAAGACAAGTTATTACAATATTCATTACAGAATATATGTAGGAATGTAATAATATGTATGCAATATATGTGTCTAAACAGAACTCCAGAGACCTGGAACCCAACTCGCTTCCCTGACCTTACTCTGTCGCTTTCTGCTTCAACCGCTTAAAGATGAACTTGGTCCCAGTTGAGTTGATATTGAATTCTGAAGGGTTGGAGTTGGAGATCTGATACCATTAACAAAACCCTAGCGATGTCAATGGATTAGGGGTTAAGTATGGCATGCAAAATCGGGTCTCAGTGCAGCCGACAATGAAGTGTCTTCAGGCTTTGGCTCCATCTATCAAGCTCCTAATAAATGCCAGATGGGGATTAGGATTACCTACGTAAAACTGGTCATATCCAAACTGACGAGTGAGCGCTCGGGATGTACGACTAAGATAACAGATATCTCTGTATCGATACACTAAGTAAGATGGTTGGATATTGACCAACCACTTAAATACGCCCTGCCCAAGTGAATATCTTTCGTCCCCCACATCATAGAATTCTTCACCATATCCAGTACCAGGAATGGAGGGGATGTATCTGTAGAGATTGTACGCGTCATAATGATGTATCAGTTTTCGTAATCCGGCTATGTAGGTCCGCAGCCACTGTGACCCTTCAAAGTAATGAAGATGCACAAAGCGTACACCTTCCAGCGGCTCTTCTCTAGGTTGGATAATAGCAGGACAGTGTAATGTGAGCCACGCCATCAGATATGTACAAGGCATTTTCACTCTACGGTAGGGTCCATCATGATGAAGCACCTGCCTCTTTCCCCTCTTGGTAGCCGGTGGTCTACACAAAGTTTCTGTCAGTGCCCAGAGACCACGTTGGATGCCGCAAACCATGGCAGGAAGCAACCCAAGAGGTTTGCCATGAGCAAGCTAGACAGCAGGGAGAAGCACCCATAATAAGATTTCGTCATGCAGAGGAGACAGAACGACACATTTCTTCAGCCAGACTGATAGGAAGTCGGCATGAGAGCTTTTCGAGATATGGGATGTTTTTCCTGATGATGGAAGCTTTTAAACCTATCACCCTTTTTATAGATCCCATCATCCTCTTCCATGACGACATCTTCATGAGCACTGATATCATCCTCTGGTTGATATCATTATCTGAAATCGGAATTTGAATGTTTTCTAGGGCATCGTCCAAAACTAGGAACAGATAATTTGCCCAAACCTTTATCTCGTTCGCATTCCCACGAGTGTTATGGATGTCCATGCAGATGTAGAAGTGACACATCAATTCCCGATATGTCTCTAACATCTCTGGGTCACCCTTCTCAATCTGCTCCAGCTCTATTGTGCAGGGAAAGTACTCCTCGTATGACATCGAGCCCATCGGGAGGTTAGATATTTCCCATATCTCATGCAGCGCCAATCCTAATTCACCTACAGGGGTGAAGAAGGTCCCCAAAGCTGGACAATATAGCTCGAAGATGATAAAGAAATTAAGCACGCTAATTTCTATCTCATAGCAGGCGGCCTTAACTGCTTCATGGAACCCAATCCTCATCAGCTCTACCTCAAAGTGTTCCAAGAAAAACAGCGCCAAGTCCCTCCACCACGGCTTCTGACCTCCACCACGGCTTCTGGATAGGATGTACCCAGCCGGGAGCCCTGAAATCCCTCGCCAGATAGTTGTCGTGGACCTTGATGCACTGGTTCAGGAAAGTCTGGGCCATCGCCTGGTTTTCTACCATAGGGAGATCTTGTCCTATCTGTAACAACCAAAATTTTTATTTTACCTAATTTCTCCTCATCTTAATTATTAAGAATTTTTGTTTAAGGCATTATCTTGAAGTAGTCACCCTCCATATTTCAATGTCAACAACTTGAGCTTAATTAGTTGACCCACTCCCTTTTTTTTTTTTAAAGTTTTTATTAACTATTGAATTGTGGTGACTAAGAATGAATGGCATGAAGGCTTATGTGCATGTGTTTGGGCAAATTAATAACTTAGCAATAATAAAAGATAATTTCAACCTAATCCTTCACTTCCCCTAACCAACCAAGCTTACCCTAAGTATGTCATTAGTGGTAGGTGTGCATGCAAGGGGGGAGATTAAGGCTAAGATCTCATTAAGATTTGGGAGTCCATGTGGCATCTTGAAGGGGGGGCTTGACCAAGTGGCAACATGAGAATAACTCCCCACCTTGTAACTTGCACTCAAATTGTGACTACCAAGTTTGCCCTCTTCCTCATCCTCTCCCAAATTCTGCAGAATTCCCTCTTTCAAGTGAAGAACTTGGAACCCTAAACCCCCATTTCATCTCCTCTTAAAATCTGAAGGTAAGAAGCTAAGACACCCTCTCTAGCCCTAATCCCAACTCCAGTAACTCTGGGTCAAGATTTCACGAGAGGGGAGGAAGATACACGCGCGCGTAGCAAGCAGAGCCGCAGCAGCACGCGGGGCGCTGCTACATTGCCGCAAAACCGCGGCAAAGAGAGGGTTTTTTGCGGCAATTCTGGGGAGGGAGGACCTGATCTTGGAGGGGGAGATCCTTGGTGAGTCGGGGGAAAGATCTAGCACTTCCAAGCAGTATTTTCTTGAGGCCCAACTCTCTGTTTCAGAGCTTTAAACCATTGTGAGTAAATCTAACTCTTAGGGTTATATTTTTTATCAAGATTTGAAAATCAGAATTTTAATTTTGTATGGGTGACCCATAAGTGTGCTAATTTTTGATATATTGCTGTTTTATTTGTGGTTATCCTCAACTAAATGAAATTTATGGGTATCACCTAGTTGTGGTGTTTCTATGTTAGGTTGTGATGAGATGCATGGGTAATGTACATGCCCTAACTTAAATATCATGCTTAAATGAGAGGGTTTAGCATATTAATTCGCTGTTTTGGTGATTAGCTTTAGGTTAATTGAAATGCAAGGGGTATTACATGATTGTTGTGTCTCTACATTACATCGATATGATATGCGTGTGTAGAATACATGTTCTAGTATATTAATTATGCCTAACTGAGCCAATTTAGCAATTTATTTCACTATTTTTCTTGATCAACATCATGATAGTCGATTCGATATAGATATGGTATAACCTTGACTCTTTATAAAATAGAAACAATGTGATGCATATGTGAAGCATACGATTCATACTAAAATCACCCCATAGATGCCGATTAATTGACTTGAAGCTTACCTTATGTTCACTAAAATACATGAGAGATAACCCCTCTTTATGTCATAGCATTGTGTTGTGTACTAGTGAGTACATGTGGATGATGCATATATTCATGCGGGGTTGGAGGTGGCGCGCTATGGCGTTACCATGATTTTGGGAAACCCAAGTACATGTTTCTTTATTGTTGCACATCATTTTGGACATGACGTGTAAGTTAGTTTTCAATTTCTTGTTATGAATATTATAATTTAACCTTGCATGATGCATTTGGGTTATTGGAGGAAGGGGCCGGGCGGGAGCCGGTAGGAGGGGGGAAGACGGGGATTTGTCATATACATACATACATATATATATATATATATATATATATATATATATATATATATATATAATATATATATATATATATATATATATATATATATATATATATATATATATAAAAGGAGGAAGGGGCCGAGCGGGAGCCGGTAGGAGGGGGGAAGACGGGGAAACATATACGTTTTATATGAATATTATAAAAGGAGGAAGGGGCCGTGCGGGAGCCGATAGGAGGTGGAAGACGGGGGAATTTCATCTAGATTGAATGGCATGTAAAAGTGAACTGTCAAGTTGCGTTCATGATTGATAATGCTTGTGTTAAACTAGAATGTCACTTTATGTATATAACGAGCCGAGTTGATGTGAGGGGACTAATTCACGAAAATTTCATACATACTTATGCAATTATCTCTTTTGTGTCATGATATAGCGAAATGCAACTTTTGATAGTGGAGTCATGTAGACCACATATGTATGGAGCCTGGAACAAGTAAAGTAGCTTGAACAAGTTGTTGTTTATGGGACTCATTGTAATTTACCTCTTCTAAACTGTTTATCTTATGAAATTGTTATATCAATATCCTATGGCATGGTTTACTCATTGAGCTGTAGAGCTCATTTTATTTTCTTTCCATCTTTTCAGGTTTGGATAAGGATAAGGGACCTCTCTAACTGAAAAGTTAAGTTATGGATTGCATGAACATGTTGTGGTATCATTTTGATTTGGCCTTATTATATTAAATGTGTATGTATGGACTCTATTGAAGTCTTTGTGGAAAACATGTTAGGATGTACTCGAGGTATATTTTGTCTTTATAGTATTTGAGACCATGGACTTGTATGTGATATAATGTTCTGGATTGTGAATTCCTTGGATATGTATGTTCTTGAACTTGGAATGATGGCCATGTGTGGGAATGCTATTTGTTGGGAAGTTAACTCTTGTAATGTTTGATGAAAAGATTTATGCTTGCAATGGAGGAAATCAAGTTATGGTATATGTTTATGGTTAAGGTTTGGTGTAATGTGGCATGATAAGTAGGCCGAGTGTGCCGAAATCCTTGGTGAAAGTAAGTAGGCCTTGGAGCCGAAATTTTTGGTTATTGTAAGTGAGAAATAAAGGAAATATTAAGGATGATGCTGCCAAAATTTTCTTATTTTAAGAGTACTGGAGATAATTGGTGTTGTACGCCTAATCTTGTTTATTAGAAATTGGGACCGTTACACTATCCTTCTGGGATGCATACGAAGTATGGCCCTAGGTGACCCGCAGCGGTTATAGCCTTTCAGCTCAAAATTCTAACGTGAACAGAATCAGTAGACTGAGTCACGGACCATTTAATCTTTCGCGACACCATTACCAATTTGAAGTATGTTAGTGGGAAGTGTCATCTGTTTGACGGGAGATAGTACTTCTCGTTTTCCATAGTGAAGATCCACTAGCCCTCCCTGGCAAGTAGTTGTTGGTCAGTGTCGGGTGCGGCATCCCCGATCACAAAATTCAATTTCTGGTATATCACACGATTATGATCTTCGAGCGGGGAGCTGGTCAATATGTTCCAGTTCACATGCTCATCAGCCGTGAGAATCAAGACGTCCCTCTCTGATGAACTACTGTCATGCGCACGTTCCCTTCCATTCCTCTGACTGTTCCAAACAGATTTTTCAAAAGTCCTGGCGCATAGTGTACTACAAAGAAATAAAGACAAATATGTCAATAAATTAAAAAAATAATAAAGTACACGAGCCTTTGATTGTACTGAGTAGAGAAAGGCCAAGGATAGCCTCGCCTCAGAAAGGCCAAGGCATAGCCTTGCCTATATGACAAAGCGCCTCAGAAAGGCCAAGGCACAGCCTCGCCTCAGAAAGGCCATGGCATAGCCTCGCATGTACGGCAAGGCCAACCAGGCCCTAAAAGTCAAGGCATAGCCTCGCCTGCATGGCAAGGCCAGCCAAGCTTTAAAAAGACAAAGGCATAGCCTCACTTATACGGCAAGGCTAGCCTCGTCTGAGAAATGACTTTGCCTAATCAGGGAAGTTTTAGTTTCACCAAGAAGCTTGAAAAGGCTAAACCCTTTTTTTTTTGAAATTCACCAAATGTGAGGATCAAGGGAATTCAATCCCTGAAATAGCTGATAAAACTAAAATTGAGAGAGATAAAATCTCTAAAATCACCAATTAATTATTGGAGTCTTAGAACAACCAAGATTCACCGGCTATGGGTCAGGTGACGACCGGAGTGAAGGCCTCCGTTACCTCAGGGTCTCAACCTTCTTGCCTAGACGGTGAGAAGACGCCGTGGATATTGGTTTGGAGGGATGAAGAAGGTGAAGACCCTAGTGTTTAAATCAAAGAGGAGAGAAGAAGAACTCTATTGCAGCCTCGCTGAAAGAAAAGAAAAAGATTTCTCTAGAAAAGGACTGTAATGGTCTTATTTATAGGCCCCATGGCCTAGCCTCGCCTCTGCCACTTCAAATCTTGAAGTGCAAGTGAACGTAAAGCACTTGAGTACTTAGCGTACTTAGTTTTGGGAAAGGGAGTAACCTCCCTCATAGCGCATGTGAAGCTAGCGCTGAGCAACACTGACAAGTCAACTTCCCTTTGCAAGTAAAGTAATGTAAAATAACCCCAGAGGCGAGGCTATTTCAGAAACGAGGCTACTGTAACCTAGAGGAGAGGCTATTTTAGTCATGAAGCAAAGCTAAAACTCAAGTAGCTTCACCTACCAAAGTTCGGCCATGAAGCCGAAGTCGAGTTCAACCATAAGGGGAAGCGAAAATTCATATATCTGTGATCTTTTCTTCAACAATCAAAGTAATTCAAAGTATTTCAAAATCTGAGCCATCCCATTGCAGATTTACAAAAACTTTGAAAGGGTTTTGCTGACACTCTAAAAAGACAAATTACGCAAGTAGCACTTCAACTGGTCTGAACGACATCCAAACTTGTTTACATTTATAAAAGATAAGATACGAACAAGCTAACGTCAGGTTCTACCCATCCTCAGAGACCAAGAGATGACTTGAAACTTAATGATCCAGTGAAGTAGATAGTAAGCTAAGCATTACCTGTAAAGAGGCCTAAGCATGGCCTAAGAGATGACTTGAAACTATTAGCTTCACCTGAAACTTTTCTCGTAAGCTTCGCTGGAAGCTCTTCATAGCTCTGCAAAGAGCTACTTTTCAGCTTCATTTGAAGCTAATTACAACTTCACCTAAAGCCAATTATAGCTTCACCTGAAGTTAATACTAGCTTCGCTTGAAGTTTTTCTTGTGAGCTTCGCTCGAAGCTCTTCTTGTGAGCTTCGCTCGAAGCTCTTCATTGCTCTGCAAAAAACTAATTTTCAGCTTCGCTTCAAGCTAATTATAGATTCTCTCGAGCTTTGCCTGAAGCTAATCATAGCTTCGCTTGAAGTCTTTCTTGTGAACTTCACTTAAAGCTCTCATAGCTCTGCAAAGAGCTAATCTTCAGCTTCACTTAAAGCCAATTATAGCTTCGCCTGAAGCTTTTCTTGTGAGCTTCGCTTGAAGCTCTTCATAGCTCTGCAAAGAGCTAATCTTTAGCTTCGCTGGAAGCTAATCTTAGCTTCGCCTGAAACTCTCTTGTGGCTTCGCCTGATAACTATGCTGGCTTCGCGCGAAGTTAATTCCAGCTTCACTTGAAGATTTCTGCACTCCTTTTATGGAAGGGTTTGCCAGGTCAATATTTGACCTAGTCTTTAGTGAGCTAACCACACTACTTTAGTGAGGTTAATGCCACTTTAAGTGGGCAGTTAGATCCGCCCACTTCGTCTGACATTAAGTAGAGAGAGCCAGGTCAAATGACCGATTTTTTAGGCTCGTGCAAGCCGTCTAGCCTCGCACAAGGCTTATACTTGCTTCACACAAGGCTTTGTAGCCTCGCGCGAAGCTCAAATAGCCTCTGGCGCGAGGCTAACAGACTGTTACTAGTCTTACTGAATTTTAGGGGCAGTTACGCCCCTTAGATCCTATAAATAACTCATTTTTGGAATGAGCTCGGGGCTAGTTGACTGGCAAGCTGAAGATCAAGAGATCAAGAGGCAGA
This sequence comes from Agave tequilana, assembly GCA_038442645.1. NCBI lineage: Eukaryota > Viridiplantae > Streptophyta > Magnoliopsida > Asparagales > Asparagaceae > Agave > Agave tequilana. The sequence goes on along the minus strand of JAVJIF010013552.1, from coordinate 174,724 downwards.
AAGAGAGAAGAAGAGCTAACTCTCTCACTTTTAAAGAATTCAGAGAATCACTTCTCTAAATTCAGGGTGTCAATACCCTAAGACTTTTTCTCAAGAAATCTCCAGAACCAGGCGAGAAGGAATTCCTTAAGATTTCATCAATCGCATCGTCAATAGAACAAAGTGGTCGCGCGCTGACTAGACTTTTCCGGCACACTTCTCTAGAATCTCAGAAGAGACGCTTGTAATTTTCCGTTTCAAGTACTTGTAATTTTCTCTTCACCTTTTTGTAAGTTTTCTCTATATTGATTTTCAATGGAAAATAAGGACCTCGTCTGATAGGCATAGTATGGTCATCGTATTTGTGTGAAATTCGATATCGTTTCACTCATTATCTTCCATTTTTTATGGCTTCTTCTCAAAATCAAGCAGGGCCATGAATGTATCCTCCTTCACAAACAACTATATTACTCATATCTTCCATAATATGAAATTGGACTTCCCGTCGAATTTCTCCACCACGAACTTGGTTGTTGTGGTCGTCTTACTAGCCATTGCTCTAACACTAATTCTTGTGATCAATGCCGATACAACATGTAACACCCAATTCTTAGAATATATACCCAAATACGTGTCCCGATTTTTTGCTCATATTTTTTATTTTTTCCTTATTTATTTTTCTTTTATTATTTTTTTATTATTATTTGATATCGAATCCGAATTTCTAGATTCAGAGTCAACCCGAGTCTGAACCGTGGACCCGATTCTAGTGTTCTGCTTGATTTAACTTTTTTGATAGTCAAATTTGATCGGTTTTGATTTTAAATACTATTTTTCAAAGTTTTGGACTTTTCACGATTTTTTGAAATTTTCTGAATTATTCTACAAAACCTTCAAAATCGGTGTCTAACGGTATCACTGATCGATTCCAAAATTTTTAATTTATAAAAAAAGTTAAATTTCTTAAATATTTTTCACAGTATTTCTCAAAGTAATATTTTCTATTTTTAAGAATATTTGGGGATTTTTCTGGTTTAGTCAAATTTTGACCAACTAAAATAATATTATTCTTTTCTTTTCATTTCTTTTCTTCTTTTTCCATCTCCATACTTTTCTTTTATTAATTCCTCTATTTTCTGAAATTCTCAAAATTTTAATTTCTCAAATTTCCTATTTTTCTTTTTTTTTTCATTTTCTTTTTTCCTTTTCTTTTTCTCCTTTCTTTTCTTTTTGTTTTTTCTTTTTCTTTTCCTGGCTTTTACCCCCATGCAGCCACGTCTCTCTCCTCCCATACCCTGCGCCATCTCCCCCACTCCCTACAACACACCCCCCTCTTCCCCCCGTACACTCTCACTCTCGCTCTTACTCACCATCTCCCTCACATTCTGTCAATGCCCCACTGTTCTCTCACTCTCTCTTCACCAAACTCTCTCACACACTCACACTGACACTGATCACCTCCCTCACTCACTCTCTCTCTCTCTCCTACTTACACTCTCTTACCCCCACTTCCCTCTCTCCCAGGACAACCCAGGAGCATCACTGCCTCCGCCGCATGCGCCGCACTCTGCCACCCTGATACTCGGCCACAACCATCACCACTCCATAATGACCCCAACTCCTCTCCCTCTTTTGGTCGGCAACCACCACCATAGCACCACCCACCATATCCTTTCCTCCCCCTCCTCCTCCCCCCAGCGTGCCACGCATAGCCCCGGGCAGCACCTCGCCCTCCTCCAGCCACCGGCAGCCTCCGCCGCCCTCCGCGTGCTCCGTCATACCCCAAACACCCCCTCCTTCCACCTCCTCTGTCGCAGCCCAACCCCAACTCCACGCCTCTTTATCCTCCTCCTCGGCTAGCTAATCACTACCTCGTGTTACCCCTCCTCCTTTAGGCCGCCACCAGCCCGACACCCTTCCCATCTCTGTCACTCTCACTCATTCTCTCTCTGCCTCTCTGTCACTCTCACTCTCACTCTCTCTCTCTCTTTACATCTCTGTCACTTTCACTCTCTACACCTCTCTCTCACTATCTCCCACTCTCTATCTCACTGTCGCTCTATCTCTCTCTCTCTCTCTCTCCCATATACATACTCTTGGATCCTCTCTCCCCATGCCGTGTGTTAGGCCGCTGGAACTTCTCCACAACTGGAGTCTGTTAGCAAGCTCCGACTATTGGTTAGGCGAGTGTTTTTTTATTATTGTAATGCCCGGGTTATTAAACCCTGAATTAATACTACATTCTTGGATTATTGAGATTATAAAGAATATCAGGAAATTTTAATTTGATTATTTTTATGTGATAATAAATTTGAAAATTTATTTGGGGAAATTTGAAATGGATCAATTGGAAGAATGTAAATAAATATGCATGTTAAAATATATATATATATATAATGGTTATAATAATAATGGTGATGTATACATGGGTACAAGTCACATATTAGTATATGACTACACTTCATGCAAATATCTAAGTATAGAAGAATTTAATTCTTTTTACTTTAATTAGTGGGAGATGATCTCATATTAGATGAAGGGCTAGAATAGATCTGGAAATTTTGGAAGGCTAAGATTCACTTGAAATGAGTGATGGGAGTAGGTGAGGGGCTAGGTGGGAGATGAGTGGTATAGATTTCATCTCTCCCTTTATTCCTTTCTCATCCCCAAATGTTCAGATCTGAGAACTCACCCTTCCTCTCCCTCCCTCTCTCTCTCTCGGCAGTGCTGGCAGCGCACCAGCGCAGCGGCGTGCACGGCGGTGCGCGAGGCGCGCAGGCGGCACGCGCGGCGGCGGGCGCGGCGCGCAGGCGGCACGCGGGGGCAGCGAGGCGGCGGCTCACGGCAGCGAGCAGCATGGGGATGACGTCGATGAAGGTGAGGGAGATCTTTCCTAGATCCAATTTTTTTATTTCAAATTCTTCCTTTGAAGAAATCCATGGACTCAATTACATTGATTGCCTCAATCTTCCCATGAATTCCATTAAATTATGGCTTTGAAATTTCTAATATTCGAACCCTAGAAATCTATTGTAAAGGAATTCTCTTTGATCTATTCTCTTTGATTTTTTTTTGTCTTAATAAGAACTTACATGAATCAAATTATAAACATCTTGATAATTGTTGAGAATTAGAGAGAGAGATTAGTGATTTACTCACACATAGAGTTCTATTGATATCTCCATCGTTGCAAGTCATGGTTGACAAGAGAGTGGATGTAGGATGGGCATTTTATGGTTTAATTATCAGTGTCCCATCAGTGAAATTTTAAATCTTGATGAATTTCAAGTTTGACTAATCAAAACTCGTACACAACTCATATCCTATTGTAAATATTCTGTTTCACTTTCTTTTGGAAACAAATAAGTTGTCTAATGACTTTCTCGTTTGAAAGTGGGTAAAGTTCGACTGAGATTCTATAAAAAAAAAAAAAAAAGAAGATGCATGTTCCATTTTAGTTAAATAGTGGCATACATGCCTCTTAGTGTTGTTATAATAAATCTTTGTTGCTAATAGTCTTGTCGAGAGAAAATCATGAAAATCTTTTATTCTGTGTGAGAGACATTGTGCCTATTTTGAGTGACTCATTTCACATAACCTAGAGCCAACATCTTGTAAGCAAAAGAAAAGTATTGACATCAGCAGTTATAGAAATCTGGATCTGCCTCTTGATCTTCCTGCAACTAAAAGGCCAAACATGTACTATGTGTTTTCTATTGAAAATTCAATAAAGGAAGAACTTACAAAATGGTGAAAAAGAAAAATTTCGGGGAATGCAGCTATCCTTGCTATTGTTGTGGTTCGTTCGTGTCACTCTCAAAGTAATCTTCATATGAGAGTGTTAGGCTTTGTTTGAGGCACAATCCAACTTATATGTTATGGAGACACAAAGGTAGTTTCAAAGATAGCTAATATTATGCAACCACGTAGGATTAAATGAAGGCCCGGATAAGATTGTGTCATAGACAATGTGTAAAAATTCTTATCCCATGATAATTTCTTTGTAGAAAAATTCTAGTAGGTGGAAGTTGTTCCTTGAGAAATTGGGGCTCATAGTTAAAAGCCATAATAGAAAATTTAAGGATAAGAGTTAAGTCATTATAATTAATCATGTAGATGAGAAAAGTTTTGTTGATCGAACTTCTCATGATTAAGATGCATGCAATTTCAGTAGGTCGTTGGACTTTACCCACTGGATAATTTTTATTATGTTCTTGGGTTTTATAGACTGTGAAAAGAAAAATTTCGGGGTATGCCATATTTTTGGAAGCTGTAAAGTATAGTGACATGGGAGGGACTAGAGCACTATAATGTACTCAAGTTCACGAAAAGATATGAATTGGTTGAACTTAAATCCAATTTTGTGCATTAGTGTCAATTTGCACTTGTTGAAGAAATCATGTATCTTGTTTCTAATCCAATTATATCCCATATATAAAGTGATAACAAACTCAGATCAAGACTCTTGGTATTAATCTTATTCCTCTTTAGAGAGAGAATGTTATATGGTCGGCATCCTAATATCATCCTATCGTTCCCTATCAGACCGTTCTCAACAGTGGACATTTCATGTGTAGATTTGTTTCCATACACTCTAGAATGTTCTTTAGATTTTTGATCCCCATTGTTATCATTTCTTACCTCTTTCCTGTTATGGTAACTCAAACTGTCTTGAGAAGTATGAGCGGATGGATTGAAAAGAAAACACACTCTTTCTATAATAATTCTCCATAAATTTCTGAATATCCTCCTTTTAGTCTTCTGGAAATAAAATAATAAAGGGGAGCTGAATAAATTGTCCACGTGTGGCTATAGTAGAGACTTGGCATCATATTAGAAAGAAATCATGGATACATATACATCCATCAAAGCTTGTTGTTTATTAGGACGCTATAGATTGAAAAATCTATGATTACCAAATTTTCAATACTTGTTTGTGTTATGGTAGTTAGGTGATCCTTTACTATCATTGGGAGTGGAATAAACATAATGTATTAGATAGAGTTGGGATGACAGGAACTTTCAGTTAGACTTGTGAACCATATCTTTAATTTAAACTACCTATACTTTTGTGCGCGCGCGTGTAGGTATGATGGTTATTTACGAATTTTATTGCGTTCTCAAATTGAGAAATAAGGCACACGTATATATATATATATCTCAAAACTCAATTGGTAGCTACGTGATGTCGGATCAGATTTTTTTTTGAATACTAATAGTAGTAATTATAACATGTTCACTGGGCAGGTGATGAAGGCATTGACACTATTCAAACAAAGCGGACTTCATGATAAATATGAGCATCAAGACAAATAAATAAAATTGTATACAACTCAAATTGGCGACTTCATAATTAATTGAGACGATAAGAACTCTCAGAATCTATCTTGAAAGAAAAATGATGGGAAATAAGACATATTAACTACGGCAACAGTAATCAGAAGTGGACTGTTTATAGTTAGCAACTGTGCAAAAACTAGAAAACATTGTTGGCAGATTAGGTAACTTCATTAACCAAATATCGAGTGTATGAAAGAAGAAACATGACTAACTATAAGACTAAATCATGTGATTAAATAATGAGTGGCGGGAAGGTTAGCAATTGTTATGTGTGGTTGGAGGATTGACATAAGTATTGAGGGTCTGACGTTGGGATACGTGTGTACACCGAAAAATGATATGAACGTGATCATCTGTAATATTTAGGTTATATATATATATAATATATATATATATATATATATATATATATATATATATATATATATATATATATATATATATATATATATAGGGAAAAGTGTTCCTAGTAGGTCTCCTTAGATTGTAATCTAAGGAGACGGCTTAAAACTCCAATATCCCGATTTTTTTTCACGATCCGACCGCACATTATCATATTCATGTTATAAGATGTACGCATATAAAAAATCACGTGATTTGAAGTTTGTTTACTCTATTTTCTTTGGGTTCAAACATTAATGATTTTAAACAGTAGAACAAAATGGAACAATTAGATTAATGATTAAATGAACTTCAAATCACGTGATTTTTTATATACGTACATCTTATAACATGAATATAATAATGTGCGGTCGGATCGTGAAAAAAAATCGGGATGTTGGAGTTTTAAGCCGCCTCCTTAGATTACAATCTAAGGAGACCTACTAGGAGCACTTGACCCATATATATATACACACACACACACACACACACACACACACACACACATCATATGACAAATAAGTTTGGGTATTGATAATATGAATGAGAACTCGACCCACGTAAATAAGTCGAGTAGATTACTACAATGTTAACCTATACTTGTACATATATACTCTCATATTGAGAACCGCAAACATTCTTTGAAGGGAAAAATTTATGAGCTGAGCAGTAATCTATAGTAATTGGTTGACTTATCATATTGTGATAAATGGGTTATTACCCATGTGTGTATATATGTATATATATGCCTATTGCATTCTTGTTGTCGGAGGAAGGGGCCGGACGAGAGCCGGTAGGAGGGGAAAGACGGTGTTATTATTTTGTATGTATATATATATATATATATATATATATATATATTATATATATATATATATATATATATATATATATATATATATATATATATATATATATATATATATATATTGTGTTACGGAGGAAGGGACCCGTATGGCACGGGCGGAGTGCGAAGACGGTACTATATACATATATTCGGAGGAAGGGACCCGTATTGCACGAGCGGGGTGCGAAGACCGTGCTATATCCATATATCCGGAGGAAGGGACCCGTATTGCACGGGCGGAGTGCGAAGACGATGCTATATACATATATTTGCATCTTTACAAATGATTGAGAATGAATGGTTATGTGTGATATATATGTGTGTGTGACACTAGGGGTATGTTGAATGTGTTATCGCATATGATAATGAAAGTATCAGAATATAGATTTAGCTGATTGAAATGAAATATTATATATTGGGTGAAAGTGTACAGTTTAATTCATGCATTACTTGAAGTGTGAGGCGATATACGATATATATATATATATATATATATATACATATACACAAAATTGTATGTTGGTGTGTATGTAGAATCTGAATGGGTGAAGACGGGGTATGAGATGGGCCGTATATTATGATGTAAAGATGCGCTTATTCAAATGCATAGTGATGTATGCTTGTCCCTGATGTGGGACTGCCTTGTTATAGGAGATAATAAAATATTATATGAAGTGCGTATGTTTACGAGTTTATTCATATAGCACTTGAAGTGTGATACGATACACATAAGCATGTTTGTGTTATATGCAGTATTTGAATTAACTTATTGTGATTAGAGCATCATTGTGAATGGTACATGAGGTACATATACATGAAAAGAATTTAGAAATAAGCTAAGACACTAAAAGAAAAATATTGGATATATCATAAACTCTGTAGAATATAGTTCAAAGATTTGAGTTATAGAATCATTAGCCAAGAGTCAGGCCTTTTGCAGAGTGTAGAGATTGTTTGAGTTGACTATTTACTGTGATATCATTGTTTCTTTTTCTTATCCACGCTCGTTTGATATTTGAAGAAAAGCATGTTCCCTTCTATTCCGGCAAATATATCATCCCTAAATCTTCTCTTTCTCTCCTCACTGAGCTGTTGAGCTCACTCTCTCCCAGTTTCATGTTTTCAGGTTGCAGTGAGATGGAGGCTGAATTTAGGCTTTGGGCGGTTTGAGAAGAAGTTTCATTAACAGTAAACTTATTACAGATATAGTGACGTGTTATTACTTTGTAAGAGTTTGTTGTACATACCCGTAACTTTAGTTGATATGTACATGTAGCATGTATTATTCTTGTTAGAGTTATTGATGTAAGGATAAGGTAGTTTGTAATGACTATGATTAAGTTGGAGTTATGGAAATTCTGAGTTATGTTCTGCATGCCAAGAGGGGTATTCTCGGGCATATGTTTCTTTGTTTCCATATAAGTAGGCGATGTCAAGCCGAAATTGTTATTTAGAGAATACAGGCCGTTGTGAGCCAAAATATTATTATGACTGCATGGACGATTGTTGACCTTGACTTATATGATTTGATTGAGAATAAGTAGGCGGATGTTGTTGGAAATTATTGTGGATTAAAATGAATAATTGGGCACATTAGTATTTACAAAGGACTTGCTGCCGAAATTTTTTAAGTATTTGGAGACGATTATGATGATTTATTAGTTTAAAGGAATGTTATGTTAGTTAAGAATCTATGAAATCTGGGACCGTTACAGTTGGTATTAGAGCACAGGATATAAAATGAGAATAAACTTAGAATGAATAGTAGGAGAGGATTGGATTGATAGGGCTGATTTTTATGATTGATATGCATGTTTATGCTTTGTATGTATGTGAAAATGTAGTTTGAGATGATTGGTTTAAGGGTGTAGGGATTCTTACGTGTATGACTAATCCTGAAGCGCGGGATATTTGGTCATTGTCTTATGTTCGGATTATGGTACCAACATGCCATAATTCGGATGTGTTCGGCTGAGGGTGTGGGCCCTCAGTATGAGCTGCCAGTGGTATGGGACACTAGAGTAAGGAAATGATTAAAATATCAGGTGAGTCAAGATTAATTTGGATCGTAAGGACATAGTATAGAATTGATCAAGAAATAATGAATCTTGAGGAGAATGATTGAGAAAATAGTACATTAAAGAAAGATTTTGTGATATGCCAGAGAAATGTGAGACTTTTATACTTACTACTTACTTGTTCAGATACTAAGTTTCGAGGACGAAACTATTGTAAGGAGGGTAGAACTGTAATGCCCGGGTTATTAAACCCTGAATTAATACTACATTCTTGGATTATTGAGATTATAAAGAATATCAGGAAATTTTAATTTGATTATTTTTATGTGATAATAAATTTGAAAATTTATTTGGGGAAATTTGAAATGGATCAATTGGAAGAATGTAAATAAATATGCATGTTAAAAAATATATATATATAATGGTAATAATAATAATGGTGATGTATACATGGGTACAAGTCACATATTAGTATATGACTACACTTCATGCAAATATCTAAGTATAGAAGAATTTAATTCTTTTTACTTTAATTAGTGGGAGATGATCTCATATTAGATGAAGGGCTAGAATAGAGTTGGAAATTTTGGAAGGCTAAGATTCACTTGAAATGAGTGATGGGAGTAGGTGAGGGGTTAGGTGGGAGATGAGTGGTGTAGATTTCATCTCTCCCTTTATTCCTTTCTCATCCCCAAATGTTCAGATTTGAGAACTCACCCTTCCCCTCTCTCCCTTTCTCTCTCTCTCGGCAGTGCTGGCGGCGCGCCAGCGCAGCGGCGCGCGAGGCGGGCGCGGCGCGCAGGCGGCGCGCGGGGGCAGCGAGGCGGCGGCTCACGGCAGCGAGCAGCATGGGGATGACGTCGATGAAGGAGAGGGAGATCTTGCCTAGATCCAATTTTTTTATTTCAAATTCTTCCTTTGAAGAAATCCATGGACTCAATTACGTTGATTGCCTCAATCTTCCCATGAATTCTATTGAATTATGGCTTTGAAATTTCTAATATTCGAACCCTAGAAATCTATTGTAAAGGAATTCTCTTTGATCTATTCTCTTTGATTTTTTTTGTCTTAATAAGAACTTACATGAATCAAATTATAAACATCTTGATAATTGTTGAGAATTAGAGAGAGAGATTAGTGATTTACTCACACATAGAGTTCTATTGATATCTCCATCGTTGCAAGTCATGGTTGACAAGAGAGTGGATGTAGGATGGGCATTTTATGGTTTAATTATCAGTGTCCCATCAGTGAGATTTTAAATCTTGATGAATTTCAAGTTTGACTAATCAAAACTCGTACACAACTCATATCCTATTGTAAATATTCTGTTTCACTTTCTTTTGGAAACAAATAAGTTGTCTAATGACTTTCTCGTTTGAAAGTGGGTAAAGTTCGACTGAGATTCTATAAAAAAAAAAAAGAAAAAAAAAAGAAGATGCATGTTCCATTTTAGTTAAACAGTGGCATACATGCCTCTTAGTGTTGTTATAATAAATCTTTGTTGCTAATAGTCTTGTCGAGAGAAAATCATGATAATCTTTTATTCTGTGTGAGAGACAATGTGCCTATTTTGAGTGACTCATTTCACATAACCTAGAGCCAACATCTTGTAAGCAAAAGAAAAGTATTGACATTAGCAGTTATAGAAATTTGGATCTGCCTCTTGATCTTCCTGCAACTAAAAGGCCAAACATGTACTATGTGTTTTCTATTGAAAATTCAATAAAGGAAGAACTTACAAAATGGTGAAAAAGAAAAATTTCGGGGAATGCAGCTATCCTTGCTATTGTTGTGGTTCGTTCGTGTCACTCTCAAAGTAATCTTCATATGAGAGTGTTAGGCTTTGTTTGAGGCACAATCCAACTTATATGTTATGGAGACACAAAGGTAGTTTCAAAGATAGCTAATATTATGCAACCACGTAGGATTAAATGAAGGCCCGGTAAGATTGTGTCATAAACAATGTGTAAAAATTCTTATCCCATGATAATTTCTTTGTAGAAAAATTCTAGTAGGTGGAAGTTGTTCCTTGAGAAATTGGGGCTCATAGTTAAAAGCCATAATAGAAAATTTAGGGATAAGAGTTAAGTCGTTATAATTAATCATGTAGATGAGAAAAGTTTTGTTGATCGAACTTCTCATGATTAAGATGCATGCAATTTCAGTAGGTCGTTGGACTTTACACACATGATAATTTTTATTATGTTCTTGGGTTTTATAGACTGTGAAAAGAAAAATTTCGGGGTATGCCATATTTTTGGAAGCTGTAAAGTATAGTGACATGGGAGGGACTAGAACACTATAATGTACTCAAGTTCGCGAAAAGATATGAATTGGTTGAACTTAAATCCAATTTGGTGCATTAGTGTCAATTTGCACTTGTTGAAGGTATCGTGTATCTTGTTTCTAATTCAATTATATCCCATATATAAAGTGATAACAAACTCAGATCAAGACTCTTGGTATTAATCTTATTCCTCTTTAGAGAGAGAATGTTATATGGTCGGCATCCTAATATCATCCTATCGTTCCCTATCAGACCGTTCTCAACAGTGGACATTTCATGTGTAGATTTGTTTCCATACACTCTAGAATGTTCTTTAGATTTTTGATCCCCATTGTTATCATTTCTTACCTCTTTCCTGTTATGGTAACTCAAACTGTCTTGAGAAGTATGAGCGGATGGATTGAAAAGAAAACGCACTCTTTCTATAATAATTCTCCATAAATTTCTGAATATCCTCCTTTTAGTCTTCTAGAAATAAAATAATAAAGGGGCGCTGAATAAATTGTCCACGTGTGGTTATAGTAGAGACTTGGCATCATATTAGAAAGAAATCATGGATACATATATATCCGTCAAAGCTTGTTGTTTATTAGGACGCTATAGATTGAAAAATCTATGATTACCAAATTTTCAATACTTGTTTGTGTAATGGTAGTTAGGTGATCCTTTGCTATCACTGGGAGTGGAATAAACATAATGTATTAGATAGAGTTGGGATGACAGGAACTTTCAGTTAGACTTGTGAACCATATCTTTAATTTAAACTACCTGTACTTTTGTGCGCGCGCGTGTGCGTATGATGGTTATTTACGAATTTTATTGCGTTCTCAAATTGAGAAATAAGGCACACGTATATATATCTCAAAACTCAATTGGAAGCTACGTGATGCCAGACCAGATTTTTTTTTGAATACCAATAGTAGTAATTATAACATGTTCACTGGGCAGGTGATGAAGGCATTGACACTATTCAAACAAAGCGGACTTCATGATAAATATGAGCATCAAGACAAATAAATAAAATTGTATACAACTCAAATTGGCGAGTTCTAATTAATTGAGACGATAAGAACTCTCAGAATCTGTCTTGAAAGAGAAATGAATGGGAAATAAGACATATTAACTAAGGTAACGGTAATCAGAAGTGGACTGTTTATAGTTAGTAACTGTGCTAAAATTAGGAACATTGTTGGCAGATTAGGTAACTTCATTAACCAAATATCGAGTGTATGAAAGAAGAAACATGACTAACTATAAGACTAAATCATGTGATTAAATAATGAGTGGCGGGGAGGTTAGCAATTGTTATGTGTGGTTGGAGGATTGACATAAGTATTGAGGGTCTGACGTTGGGATACGTGTGTACACCGAAAAATGATATGAACGTGATCATCTGTAATATTTAGGTTATATATATATATATAACACACACACACACACACACACACACACACACACACACACACACACACACACACACATCATATGACAAATAAGTTTGAGTATTGATAATGTGAATGAGAACTCGACCCACGTAAATAAGTCGAGTAGATTACTACAATGTTAACCTATACTTGTACATATATACTCTCATATTGAGAACCGCAAACATTCTTTGAAGGGGAAAATTTATGAGCTGAGCAGTAATCTATAGTAATTGGTTGACTTATCATATTGTGACAAATGGGTTATTACCCATGTGTGTATATATGTATATATATGCCTATTGCATTCTTGTTGTCGGAGGAAGGGGCCGGACGAGAGCCGGTAGGAGGGGAAAGACGGTGTTATTATTTTGTATGTATATATATATATATATATATATATATATATATATATATATATATATATATTGTGTTACGGAGGAAGGGACCCGTATGGCACGGGCGGAGTGCGAAGACGGTGCTATATACATATATTCGGAGGAAGGGACCCGTATTGCACGGGCGGGGTGCGAAGACGGTGCTATATCCATATATCCGGAGGAAGGGACCCGTATTGCACGGGCGGAGTGCGAAGACGGTGTTATATACATATATTTGCATCTTTACAAATGATTGAGAATGAATGGCTATGTGTGATATATATGTGTGTGTGACACTAGGGGTATGTTGAATGTGTTATCTCATATGATAATGAAAGCATCAGAATATAGATTTAGCTGATTGAAATGAAATATTATATATTGGGTGAAAGTGTACAGTTTAATTCATGCATTACTTGAAGTGTGATGCGATATACGATATATATATATATACATATACACAAAATTGTATGTTGGTGTGTTATGTAGAATCTGAATGGGTGAAGACGGGGTATGAGATGGGCCGTATATTATGATGTAAAGATGCGCTTATTCAAATGCATAGTGATGTATGCTTGTCCCTGATGTGGGACTGCCTTGTTATAGGAGATAATAAAATATTATATGAAGTGCGTATGTTTACGAGTTTATTCATATAGCACTTGAAGTGTGATACGATACACATAAGCATGTTTGTGTTATATGCAGTATTTGAATTAACTTATTGTGATTAGAGCATCATTGTGAATGGTACATGAGGTACATATACATGAAAAGAAATTAGAAATAAGCTAAGACACTAAAAGAAAAATATTGGATATATCATAAACTCTGTAGAATATAGTTCAAAGATTTGAGTTATAGAATCATTAGCCAAGAGTCAGGCCTTTTGTAGAGCGTAGAGATTGTTTGAGTTGACTATTTACTGTGATATCATTGTTTCTTTTTCTTATCCACGCTCGTTTGATATTTGAAGAAAAGCATGTTCCCTTCTATTCCGGCAAATATATCATCCCTAAATCTTCTCTTTCTCTCCTCACTGAGCTGTTGAGCTCACTCCCTCCCAGTTTCATGTTTTCAGGTTACGGTGAGATGGAGGCCGAATTTAGGCTTTGGGCGGTTTGAGAAGAAGTTTCATTAACAGTAAACTTATTACAGATATAGTGACGTGTTATTACTTTGTAAGAGTTTGTTGTACATACCCGTAACTTTAGTTGATATGTACATGTAGCATGTATTATTCTTGTTAGAGTTATTGATGTAAGGATAAGGTAGTTTGTAATGAGTATGATTAAGTTGGAGTTATGGAAATTCTGAGTTATGTTCTGCATGCCGAGAGGGGTATTCTCGGGCATATGTTTCTTTGTTTCCATATAAGTAGGCGATGTCAAGCTGAAATTGTTATTTAGAGAATACAGACCGTTGTGAGCCAAAATATTATTATGACTGCATGGACGATTGTTGACCTTGACTTATATGATTTGATTGAGAATAAGTAGGCGATGTTGTTGGAAATTATTGTGGATTAAAATGAATAATTGGGCATATTAGTATTTACAAAGGACTTGCTGCCGAAATTTTTTAAGTATTTGGAGACGATTATGATAATTTATTAGTTTAAAGGAATGTTTTGTTAGTTAAGAATCTATGAAATCTGGGACCGTTACAATTATTGTTACATGCTTAGTGAATGTTGTTAAGGTGTTTTAACATAATACATGTTATGCGTCATGATATATTGTTATGCGATTTAATACATGTTATAGGAGTGTTTCTAATACTTGATACATGTTATGCTGCTTGATACATTATTTACAAGTGCTTTTCTAATATTATATATGCTTTGCGAGTACGTTACTCATGCATGTTACATACTTTGTTTGTACTACACTTTCATTAGCCTTCGGGCTTTATTAGCTCGCTTGATGGTTTATGAATTATTATAGTTGCTATGTGTAGATACGCTCCTGCTTTGTTTAGCTTCGCATAGCCATTTAATAATTTGAATATCAATTATTAAATTATTGTTGTGAAGAGTTTGAAACATTTAAATAATATGTTATTTTTGTTGGCCCAAGGTTACAATCACCCTTGTTTAGTGTGTTTTGATGATTACAAACATATTAGTTATTTGTACTAATATTGTTTATTGTTTAAGTGTGTTTCAGGGTTCTAACTCTACTAAAAGGTTTACACCCTAAAAGAAAGTGTTTTGGACTCAAGTCAGCTCAAAGTGGGCTCTAGACTCAAGTGTTGAAGACCTTGATGGTGAAAAGCCCCCTTGAAGAGCTTGTAGTACTTAGAACCAATGTAAGAATTAGAATGTTAAAGTTTGAGTGTTGGATATTGGCTCTAGGATACACATACACAATTTGGTTTTGTTAAAATGTGAGTCTTGTATTTAAGTTTTCATGTTTTAAAATTGGTTTCATGCCTTAGTAGATATTTACATGACCCTAAGTTTTACAAAATAAATATCATGTTTAGATTATGTTTATATACTCCTACTAGCATGTTACTTAAGTTTGTTCAAACCCAAAACTATTTTACAAATTTTTTCTATCTCAAAAAAATACTGATTTTTCCTGTTTCAGGCTGACCGGCCGACCGGCCCGGTCGACGGCGCCAGTCCCAGGACGTGCACGTTTGTGCACGTCTGTCGGTCGACCGAATGGGTCGACCGACTGTAAGCAGCCACTCTCGGGTTTTCTGGGTCGACCGGTCCGGTCGACCGCAGAAGAGAGCTGTACTCTGTATTTTGGGACGGTCGACCCGACCGGTCGACCGGAGCCAACGGCTCTTTGCCAGCTGAGCTGGCGATCGACCGGCCCGGTCGACCGCCAAGCCTGCTGCTGCCCAACGGCTCTTTCCTCTTTTGTGCAATTCTAAAATCTGTTTTTTGATCTGCTTTTTGGCAGACTTTTACAGGGTTTTTTAGTTTGTTTTCAGAGCAAATAAGGTCTAAATAAAATGTTTTAAACCCATTTCTCTCCCTATAAATAGAGGAGAAGACTCTCTTACTATATACCAAGAAAAAGCCTTAAGTTTTTCAAGTTTTTCAAAAGAGAAGAAAAGTGTTTTAAGCTCTTCATTTCCAATACTTTCTTGAGCTAGTTTTCAGTTGTGATTGTTAGCTAATATCAATTCACAACTGAGTTTTCTCACTACACTCCATAGAGCCAAAATTCCTTTTACTCATTCTATAAGGAAATTGTAAAAGAGTGAGACATTGTAAAAGAGTTTAAGTGAACAAGTTGTGATCACTTTGGTGACTTGTGATCTTCTTCATCTTGTGGAGACACCTCTTCGGTAGAGGTTTTGTAAGTTGTGGAGCTCGGTGCTCGGGTCTTCGGTAGGCCATTGTATTCGTCCTCGGTGGATAGTGGAAACCCTTCACGGAGGTGAAGGCGGGGAGTAGAGCGGTGGCTCGAACCTCGAAACAAACATCTTGTGTTTGCGATTGCCTTGTGTCCATTCTTCCTTTAAATTTCTATTGCACTATATTGCTTTCAATTACTTGCTTGTGATCTTGTTTCTTTCTTTGTGCTATTACTTCAAGCTTGTGATACTTGTGATATATTGTGTGCATCTCACTATTCATCCATCATACTTTGCCTTGATCGATCATATCTCATACAACAAGGTTGCATTGCGCACCTCTAACCCATTCAAGGAGAATTGGGAGGAAGGAGTTCAGAACCTCTCACGGGGTATTCGGCTCTTAGTCTTGTTTTTGAGAGATCGTTGCATCATTCATTCATCTTAGTTTTAAAAAGATTGTTAGATTAGCAATAACACCTATTCACCCCCCTCTAGGTGTTTTTCAATTGGTATCAGACCTTGGACTCTAGGATTTGGCTTAACAACCTTAAAGAGATCTTAATTTTGCTAATCATTTCATTCATACTCACTTAGTAAAAATGGCCGATGGAATTAAAACCCCTCCTAAGTTTGATGGACTTAACTTTCCCATATGGAAGGTTAAGATGACCGTTTTCTTGCAATCTCTAGGAAGTCGAGTTGCAAAGGCCGTGACCAAACCCTTTAGTGCACCCCCCGGTGATGAATCTACTTGGTCCGAAATAGAGACCAAAGAATTTGATGCCAATGCTAGGGCTCACTATGCACTACTTCAAGCCCTTAATGATGATGACATAGCTAGAGTTATTCATTGCAAGTCCGCATATGAAATTTGGACACATTTGCTAGTTACACATGAAGGGACCTCACAAGTGAAGAGGGCTAAGATTGACCTTCTTCGGTCCCAATATGAGAATTTTTGCATGCAAGAAAATGAAACCATAGATGATATGGTTACAAGATTTACAAAGATTACTAATGGACTTTCTTCTCTAGGTGATGCTATTGATAATGATCAAAGAGTTAGAAAGATCATCCGGGCTCTTCCTCTTTCATGGGAAGTAAAAGCAACAACCTTGAAGGAACTCAATGATAAGGAAGAGATGGAATTGATTGGTCTCATTGGGAACCTCAAAACCCATGAGATGGAGAGGAAAGTGAGGGAGGACATGGCTCCTTCCAAGAAGAAGACAATAGCCTTCAAAAGTCAATCCACACACTCCGACGAAGACGATGAAGAAGAAGATGACGAAGAGCTCTCACTTCTTGTGAAGAACGTCCGGAGGATGTACAACAAGGCTAAATTTCAAGGAAGGAAGAGATGGCAAGGAGGCAAAGAAGAAAGAAAGATCATTTGCTTTAATTGCCAAAGACCGGGACACATAGTGGCGGAGTGTCCGGATAAAGTGAAGCCCTCCACCTCAAAGAAGCCTCACAAGAAGAAGGCAATGAAAGCTACATGGGATTCCGAGAGCGAATCCGAGGAGGAGATTGATACCGCCAACATGTGCTTCATGGCTAATGAAAGCACAAGCAAGGTAACCCCTTCCACTTCTCCTAATGATGAACTTTTCATGAATGAATTAGGAGAAGCTTTTGTAGAATTATCACATAACTATGATTTTCTTAAGAAAAAGTATTTAAAAATGAAAAAGGAAAATGAATCTCTTAATCATCAAGTTTTTACTCTTTCTAAAGAAAAGGATGAATTACTTTCCACTCTTTTTCCACTCAAAAAGATTTTGACAAGTATAAGATTTCTTGTAAAGGCAAGTCTCCACAAATTGATTCTAATGAGATTACCATGCTTAAAGAAAGAATAGACTCATTGGGAATTGTTTTAAAAAATTGTGAGTTTGATAAGAAGAAGATAGAGGCCATGTTTCCTAAGAAACAAGCCCCTAAGAAAAATGTTCACCATGCTCATGCTCATGTTCATACCACACAACCTTTACATCGTGGCAAACCCCCAAAGCATGCTCACACTTCACACACACATCATGCATTCATGTATGGAAGAGTGTTCTCATGTTCACATTGTGGGCGGAAAGGACACTTAGCCAATTTTTTCTATAATAGACTAAGTGCATCTTATCATAATGTTTGGGTTCGAAACACTAACTTTCAAGGACCCAAGAAAATTTGGGTACCAAAGTCAACAATTTTGTTAAATGATATAGGTACCTTCCAAAGCCCAACGACGTAGAGGATTGTGGTATCTTGATAGTGGTTGCTCAAGGCACATGACTTGGGACATCAACAACTTTGCAACCCTATCAAGATACCATGAAGGTGGCACCGTCACCTTCGGAGATGATGCCAAGGGTAAAATCATCGGTATGGTTATGTAAAACTCGACACATCCCCTTTAATTGAGAATGTAGTTTTAGTTGATGGCCTCAAGCATAACCTCTTGAGTGTTAGTCAACTTTGTGATAAAGGTTTTGATGTTGTTTTTGATCATATAGCTTGTAAAGTAATTGATAGAATTTCTAATACTTGTGTGTTTTCCGGTTTTCGTGAAAGTAATGTTTATATGATAGATATGTCTAATATATCTTGTAATATTACTTGTTTAAAAGCCCTCGATGACGACTCTTGGTTGTGGCATAGAAGATTAGGCCATATTTCATTTGACCACATATCTAGGTTAAACACAAAGGAAATGGTGAAAGGTATTCCTTGTTTGAGTTTTGAAAAGGACCGAGTTTGTGACGCATGTCAATTTGGGAAACAAACTAAGTCTTCTTTCAAGTCAATTAAGGATATCATGACATCACGTCCTTTGGAGTTAATCCATATGGATCTATTTGGCCCGACACAAACCAAAAGTTTAAGTGGGAATAGATTTGCATTTGTTTTGGTTGATGACTTTTCACGGTTTACTTGGGTTTTCTTTCTTGAACACAAAATCAAGTTTTTTCATATTTCCAAACTTTTAAGAAAAGAGTTGAAAAAGAAAAAGATGTTTCAATTTTAAGAATAAGAAGTGATAGAGGAGGTGAGTTCATTAACCTACCATTTACCACTTTTTGTGAAGAACATGAAATTAAGCATGAACTTTCTTGTCCTAGAACTCCACAACAAAATGGAGTAGTTGAACGGAAAAATCGAACTTTACAAGAGATGGCTAGGACAATGCTAAGTGAATATGGTCTACCACATTATTTGTGGGCCGAGGCCGTAAATACATCATGCTATATATCAAATCGTGTTTTCTTGTGTAAAAATACTTCAAAGACTTCTTTTGAAATGTACTTTTCTAGAAAATCAAATGTTTCATATTTCAAGGTTTTTGGATGTAAATGTTTTGTTTTAAATACAAAAGATAATTTAGGAAAATTTGATGCTAAAGCTTATGAGGCAATTTTTGTTGGTTATTCTAATACAAGTAAGGCTTATAGAATCTTCAATAAATCATCTTTGACTATTGAGGAATCTATACATGTTAAGTTTGAAGAATCTAACTTGTTTGTTAAGAATGTTGTAGAAATAGATGCTTTGGATGAAGGCTTGGAGAAAGTGACCTTGGAGGATACTACTACTATGGGAGACAAGCCAAAGGATGATGAAGGAAGTGAAGCTAAAGTAGAAGAGGTCAAGGAAATGAAAATCAAACAAATGACGTGGAGCCTACTCAACAACTTCCAAAGGGTTGGAGATACAATCCTCATCATCCCAAGGACCTCGTCATAGGTGAAGTATCAACAGGGGTAACCACTCGCTCTAAACTTCATGATTATTGTGGACAGTATGCATTTATTTCTCATGTTGAACCCAAGAACGTCCTCGAAGCCGATGCCGATTCATATTGGTTGCTAGCCATGCAAGAGGAACTCAATCAATTTGAGCGCAACCAAGTTTGGCACCTTGTTCCTAGGCCCCACGATAGACCAACAATTGGTACTAAGTAGATCTTTAAGAACAAGTTGGATGAATCGGGTAACGTTGTTAGGAATAAAGCTAGGTTAGTTGCCCAAGGTTACACTCAAATCGAAGGAATCGATTTTGAAGAAACTTTTGCACCCGTAGCACGGCTTGAAGCCATACGGATGACACTAGCATTTGCCTCATATAAAGATTTTAAATTGTTTCAAATGGATGTTAAAAGTGCTTTTCTAAATGGTTTTATTGAAGAGGAGGTGTATGTTGAACAACCCCCCCGGGTTTGTTGATCCTACACATCCGGATTTTGTATTTAAATTAGATAAAGCTCTTTATGGTTTAAAACAAGCCCCTAGGGCTTGGTATGAAAGACTTTCTTCATTTTTGATTTCAAATGGTTTTAAGAAAGGTAAAATTGGCACAACTTTGTTTACAAAACATGTAGAAAAGATATTCTTATTGTGCAAATTTATGTTGATGACATTATTTTTGGTTCTACTAATGAATCTCTTTGCCAAGCTTTTGAATCATGCATGAAGGATGAATTTGAAATGTCTATGATGGGGGAGCTCAACTATTTCCTTGGACTCCAAATCAAGTAAAGGACGGATGGGATCTTCATCAATCAAGCCAAGTACACAAAGGAACTCATCAAAAGGTTCGGGCTTGAAGGATCTAAAGTAAGCAAAACTCCCATGGCAACAACTACTAAGCTTGACAAGGATGAACAAGGTAAAAGTGTAGACATTAAAGTTTATCGTAGCATGATAGGTAGTTTATTGTATTTGACGGCTAGTAGGCCGGATATTATGTTTTCCGTTTGTCTTTGTGCACGTTTTCAATCTTATCCTAAAGAGTCTCACATAATTGCGGTTAAACGCATAATTAGATACCTTAAGGGCACTATTGAAATGGGTTTGTGGTATCCGAAAACCGGCAATTTTCAATGACGAGTTTTTCGGATGCCGACTATGCGGGTTGTAGGGTAGATAGGAAGAGCACAAGTGGAACATGTCAATTCCTAGGTAATTGTCTTGTATCTTGGTCTTCCAAAAAGCAAAATTCGGTAGCCCTTTCAACCGCCGAGGCGGAGTATGTTGCGGCCGGAGCTTGTTGTGCACAAGTTCTTTGGATGAAACATACTCTCCTTGACTATGATTTACACTTTGATCATGTTAAAATATTTTGTGATAATACTAGTACTATTCACATAACAAAGAATGCAAATCAACATAGTAAAACCAAACACATTGACATTAGGTATCACTTTCTTAGAGATCATTATGAGAAAGGTGATATTGATATTGATTATGTTTCTACCGATTTTCAACTTGCCGATATTTTTACTAAACCTCTAGATTATGCTAGATTTTCATTTATTTGTGGTGAGTTGAATGTTTGCATTATGGATTCTTAAAGAAAAATTTCTTTTATTTTGTTTGTTTAACCCTTTTTGATGTATGATAAAAAGGGGGAGAAAAAGTATGAGTTTGTTTGTTGTTTTGTTTGTTTATTTTTGTTTATTGTGTATATTTTGATGCATTTGAGTTTTTGATAAAACTATGTGTTTTGCATTTGAGTTTTTGACAAAACTATGTGTTTTCAATGCCTTATGTGTTTTTCAATGCCTTATGTATTTAGCTCTTCATTGACATTTTTGATACATAGCATTATTTGAGGGGGAGCTTTCCAAGCTCTTCTTCCATTTTTGTTTAAATAACCTATATGTTTTGTCATCATCAAAAAGGGGGAGATTGTTGGCCCAAGGTTACAATCACCCTTGTTTAGTGTGTTTTGATGATTACAAAACATATTAGTTATTTGTACTAATATTGTTATTGTTTAAGTGTGTTTCAGGGTTCTAACTTTACTAAAAGGTTTACACCCTAAAAGAAAGTGTTTTGAACTCAAGTCAACTCAAAGTGGGCTCAAGACTCAAGTGTTGAAGACCTTGATGGTGAAAACCCCCTTGAAGAGCTTGTAGTACTTAGAACCAATGTAAGAATTAGAATGTTAAAGTTTGAGTGTTGGATATTGGCTCTAGGATACACATACACAATTTGGTTTTGTTAAAATGTGAGTCTTGTATTTAAGTTTTCATGTTTAAAATTGGTTTCATGCCTTAGTAGATATTTACATGACCCTAAGTTTTACAAAATAAATATCATGTTTAGATTATGTTTATATACTCCTACTAGCATGTTACTTAAGTTTGTTCAAACCCAAAACTATTTTACAAATTTTTTCTATCTCAAAAAAATACTGATTTTTCCTGTTTCAGGCTGACCGGCCGACCGGCCCGGTCGACCGGCGCCAGTCCCAGGACGTGCACGTTTGTGCACGTCTGTCGGTCGACCGAATGGGTCGACCGACTGTAAGCAGCCACTCTCGGGTTTTTCTGGGTCGACCGGTCCGGTCGACCGCAGAAGAGAGCTGTGCTCTGTCTTTTGGGACGGTCGACCGGAGCCAACGGCTCTTTGCCAGCTGAGCTGGCGGTCGACCGCCAAGCCTGCTGCTGCCCAACGGCTCTTTCCTCTTTTGTGCAATTCTGAAATATGTTTTTTGATCTGCTTTTTGGAAGACTTTTACAGGGTTTTCCAGTTTATTTTCAGAGCAAATAAGGTCTAAATAAAATGTTTTAAACCCATTTCTCTCCCTATAAATAGAGGAGAAGACTCTCTTACTATATACCAAGAAAAAGCCTTAAGTTTTTCAAGTTTTTCAAAAGAGAAGAAAAGTGTTTTAAGCTCTTCATTTCCAATACTTTCTTGAGCTAGTTTTCAGTTGTGATTGTTAGCTAATATCAATTCACAACTGAGTTTTTCTCACTACACTCCATAGAGCCAAAATTCCTTTTACTCATTCTATAAGGAAATTGTAAAAGAGTGAGACATTGTAAAAGAGTTTAAGTGATCAAGTTGTGATCACTTTGGTGACTTGTGATCTTCTTCATCTTGTGGAGACATCTCTTCGGTAGAGGTTTTGTAAGTTGTGGAGCTCGGTGCTTGGTCTTCGGTAGGCCATTGTATTCGTCCTCGGTGGATAGTGGAAACCCTTCACGGAGGTGAAGGCGGGGAGTAGAGCGGTGGCTCGAACCTCGAAACAAACATCTTGTGTTTGCGATTGCCTTGTGTCCATTCTTGCTTTAAATTTCTATTGCACTATATTGCTTTCAATTACTTGCTTGTGATCTTGTTTCTTTCTTTGTGCTATTACTTCAAGCTTGTGATACTTGTGATATATTGTGTGCATCTCACTATTCATCCATCATACTTTGCCTTGATCGATCATATCTCATACAATAAGGTTGCATTGCGCACCTCTAACCCATTCAAGGGGAATTGGGAGGAAGGAGTTCAGAACCTCTCACGGGGTATTCGGCTCTTAGTCTTGTTTTTGAGAGATCGTTGCATCATTCATTCATCTTAATTTTAAAAAGATTGTTAGATTAGCAATAACACCTATTCACCCCCCTCTAGGTGTTTTTCAATTTTTATATCATGTTGCTCGACTTGCTAAATTATCTGACACTCGACAATATTTGTATTCCTGTACTTTTTCATAATATTATAGTCCTATGACTATAATGTTATTATATTGCTTTCTGGCATCCAACACTCGATATTGATCTTATATTCTATTGTATTTTGTGTGTGGCTTGTACTTTATACTTGTGATGTGATGCCTGACTAATTATTTACTATACTCTTGCTCCTGTTATATGTACAGTGACTGTGATCCTGTACTCCTGAACCCTTGTGCACGTGAACCCATGTACTCTTGAACCCCTGAGTCTCCTATACTTTATCTCCTGTGTCATGCCATTGTTACTTACGGCTGTATAAAATTATAATAGACAATTTGCACCAAGTTGGGGGAAACTGATGGGTCCATATTTAGTTTCATGTTCATGATGGCTTACACGGCCACATTCTTGAGGGGTCATCTGGAGACCACCATTGATTCCATGGGGGGTATACTGGCAACCCCACCCCTTCTGCTTTTTCTCTTCTACCGAGTATGCACAAGTTTTAGGCTTATTTCTATGGGATCTGCGATACCCTACTCCTGTTCGGGTGATCAGTAAGTTTCAGTACCTAGCGGTACGTTCCAGCTCAGTAACAGATACTCCTGGACCATTATCTCGGGCAAGCACGAGACCCTGATTAAATATGGTTCGTTGAACTCCATCAGTTTCCAAATAACATGCTATCTATTGTAAGTGAAAATATGCGGAATGAGACGCATACTAAAGAATACAACTTAGATGAGCCCCAATAATAAATAATATAATAATTCATTGATGTTTTATCCGTTTCGTCTCGCTTTGCAAATTGAGTTATATATACTCGGATTACGATGACATGAGATAAATGTATATTATGAGGTTTACTTGTTTAGATTATTCCTTTAACGTATTAATTTTATGAAGTCATAACTTGAGTTTATACAATTGATTTTGCCATATTTGCTTTCATCGGATTTTGATTCGGATTTATGTTTTGAATTTTGATTCGAATTTCAGGTTCCATTAACTATTACTATTATTAATATATTTAATATACTTTGCTCATCACTTGTGTGCTACTCTACTGGTCTCCACTGTTTCACTCTATATACTGCTTGACTCCTATTACATATTATGCATGAACCACTGTATGGATTCGCTGGATTGCTTAATTCCTGATCTAGCATTGATTCCTTAATTTCCATTTCTGTATGTATTGCTGGGATATATATATATATATATATATATATATATATATATATATATATATATATATATATATATATGTATGTATTTATCTTCTGACTTTCTTTACTGCCTGATCTAGTGCTGTTTTTATACTTAGCATTTACATTTATTATTCATTGCATGCATGCTTGACTTGAGTTCATAACACATTGTAATTCCTGCTACATCTATGCTTGTCTGTGCACGCCACTTGGTTTCATCTTACGCACTCACTGGGTTACTTTCTGATGACTCTGGACCTGCATGCCCAGATCTAGCAGCAGCAAAAGTGTGGTAGAAACTTTGGATTTCTTCGAGGAGCAGCGGATCAGTCGTAGCTAATTACTGACTTGCCCCCTTTTGGCCAGCTCGCAAGACCCCCTTTTGCAGCTTGTGAGTATCTTCTAGTCTTTCATACTTTGTAATCATACTTTTATGCCTCCTTGTCATGTAATACTTCTATAATATTATGTCACAGTCTGTGATAACCATGTATTATACTTTTCTATTAGAATGTATATATTACCACTGTGCTTCTGTACTCTGATTCTTTTATGTACTGTTACTTAGCGTATATATATGATGGTATTTTTGCCCTGCGTATATACGTCGTAGTAGCGCCTGAAAGTACACCTAGAGGGGGGGTGAATAGGTATAAGGCTAACTATAACAAATAATGTAGAATTTAAAATCTAATTGCTATACACTTAGTGTAACCAAAGAGTGTAGCCGAATTTCTGGTGAAGGGCTCTGGACTATCTCCTCTAAATTCCTCTAAATAAGAGTTGAGGTGCTATATGAAGCTTTCTTGGTTAAACACAAGTATGGGCACACAATCAAACCAAGCATGTATATATGATATGACAATAAGATATAGTGCACAATGTAAGAGAGAGAGAGAGTTAGAGAAAGCGGATCAAACACAAACACCGAGATATGTTTCGAGGTTTGAGCACACAGCTCTACAGTCCCACTTTCACACAGAAGGATTCTGCTAACTCGTCCACACAGGACTTCCCTCATAGGGAATCTCCACTGAGGATTTGGGTAAATACAATTTGGGAGTACACAACTCCTCTCTCAATAAATACAACCTCTCACTAGAGGCAAGACACAAAGCCAACACAAGATCAACCTCACAAATGAGGGATAGGCACAAAATCAAACAACCACAATCACCTCACACTTGAGGGACTCCAACACAACCTCTGCTATCATCTCTCACTGGAGGGATACCAACACAATCACCTCTCACTGGAAGGATATCACAAATCAAGGAGGGTTTACAACTTAGTAGTTTCTCTCAATCACAAACCAATTTTTTTCCACAAAACAATGATCTTAATAGATAGGATAGATAGATAGCTCAAGTGTGAGAAATAAAGAGTTTGAAAATAAAAAACACAAAGAAAAACTCTTGAGAAAACTTTTAGAATATAATGGAAATGAAGAACAAAAATCAATCCCAAAGACTTTTCCTTTTCTTGATTTTTCCAACCCTTTAAAACAAATAAAGATAAAATCTTTTAGCTCAAAAAACTCTTTTAAAAACTTGTAATAAAACACTAGAAAGAATGAGAATTTGCTCTTAGAAAATTGTTAAAAACCAACTCAAATAAGGGGTATTTATAGCCCCAAATAAATATGCCCGTTGGCAGCTGGAAAGGGCAGATTTGTCCTTCCAGTCGACCGCCCGGTCGACCGGCCTAACGGTCAGATTTCTGACCATTGTGCCTCCGATCGACCGGCCTAACGGTCAGATTTCTGACCGTTGTGCCTTCGATCGACCGCCCGATCGACCGAGACTGGATACAGAGAGTAGAGCTCTCTGCCGGTCGACTGGCCCGGTCGACCGGGGCTATTTCCAAAGAGCAGAGCTCTCTGGACGGTTGACCGCCCAGTCGACTAGCCCACCAGCCCTGGCTGCGTGCACGTCCTGTGCACGTCGGTCGACCGGTTCCGTCGACCGGCAGACAACCTGGTCAATATTTATAGGACTCAAAAACTTGTCTTTTTGGCTACTAAAAAATCCCATAAAATACACTTAAATTTCAAAAAAATATGTTCTTATTATATCTTTGAAATACAAATATGTGTGATAAAAATTCAATACATATTTCAAACACTTGAACCATTTTTGTGAGATAGAAAATTTGCCTTAAACTAAAATCCGTATTTTTCGAAACTTGAATTTTTGAAATGGAAATCCGATTTTTCAAAAACATGTAAATACAAAAATATGATAATTAAACAACTTTTAAGCTTGTGTATATAGATAGAATCCAATATACATGAAAGATATTATATCTATGTTTTTGACTTAAAAACCAAGATCGGTTAAACCGAAAAATCAAAAACCAATAAACATGAAACTTGTGTGTGTATTGTGAACTTGAGCATATCACGCTATCTAATCTTTACAATTAGATCTAAACAAACTATACTAATACAAACCGATGTCTTCTTGTAGAACTCCATCTCCAAGTCGACTCGATCCAAACATGATCCACCGAGCTTGACTCCAACTGAGTGCTAGATGTGAGCTTGATGCTCGAGCTCCTGAATCACCATGTGAAAGCTCCAAAAACACCTTTGTTGAAGCTAATCACCTACTAATATCTTGATCAAATATCTGAAACTAATATCACAAGATTATTAGTAAATTATAACTACTGAGTTAATCATCATTAAAACTAGAGTGAAGGGCCTTGGGCCAACAACGCCTTCGTACCCGCTGGGGTGGGGCGTTATATAACAAGAAAGAAAATACTGAGTTGAAAACTCAGCACCAGAAATATAGAAGATCTACCACTAGCAAGCAATTGAGACAAATCAGCATAAAACATGAGAACATTAGAGTTAACGTGATTCGGCACGAATGCCTACATCCACAGGAAGGAGGGGAGAAATTATAATGAAAACAGAGAAGAAAATATAAGAGTTATAAGAATATCTCTCTTACAACTCTCAATGGTGAAAATCTGAATTTCTCTTGATTTCTTGACGTTTGCTTGACTTGTCTTCAATGGCTACCCAATGAAGTTTATATAAGCACTTAGGATGATCCTACTCTAGCCCAAACTCAACAATACAATTTGTACCACCTCAGAGAAAGAAGAGAACTCGAATCTAATTCAAACTTAAAACAGAAGCAAAAGACCAAACTGCCAGACCCAAGATTAGTCAACTATTAGTCGATTATAATGTGCATTATCAGTCGACTACTCTGACAAAAAAATCTGAGAACTCAACTCTCTATTGCAAGCACTAGTCGACTATACCCAAGTATAAGTCGACTAGGCTAAACATAAGTCGACTGATAAGACTTATAAGTCGACTTATAACATGCACAAGTCATGTACATGTCCGTGCTTAATCTCTAAAGTTTGTAACACCTCCATCTGAATCTGAGTTCTTCTCCAATGAATATGAGGCACTCAAAATACTGATATCCTAATTAAACTAAAGTGATTTAGAGCTTATAAGGAGTTTTGGGGAGCCTTTGTATCTACCGTCCAATACTTGCTTCTTACTTTCTTAGCGACTCTTTTCTTAGGATTTTGAATGAAAACTTCTTCGTAAAATGATCCTTTTTTTTTCAAGCCTTAAGGAAGAGTTAATGAGTTATTAGAGGTACTCGTCAAACGGCGCGCTATTCTCTTTCTAGTAGTGGAATTGCTTTGGCATCCTTTTTCTTGTTGATCGGGCCTGTTGGTTAAGAGTGGAAGTGAGGAAGTAAGGAAGTGAGGTAGTGGTAATAGTTCCCTTTGGAACTTGGGAATTGGTTAGTAAGTTTTTCGGTGTTTGGATGTTGTTGGAAAGTATGATTTGAAAAATGTTATGTCTTTTTCGGTGTTTGGATGGTATTGTGGAAGTGAAAGTGGAAAAGTTGACCACAAAGTTGATCGCAAAATAATATTAAAATAAAAATTAATTAAGAAAAAAAAATGGACTGTAATTAGAATGCAAGTGAGATTTACATGACCAAAAAATTAACTGTTTTACGCTACAACTTATTACAAATGAGATTTACATAACCACAAAATTAACTGTAGAAATCTGGAAGTGAGGAAATGGTTGTGTAAAAGATAAAAGAAAAAAGGAAAAGAGGTTTTCTTATTTTTCTTTTCCAGTGTTTGGATAGATAGAGAAGTGATCAATTATACTTCCCCATTTCCTTACTTCCGCCCACTTCCTTGCAACCAAAACACGCCCGATGTGGCACTTTCAGGATGAACCACATCAAAGATTGTATGTTACTTTTCTCTCTTGTCCCCTCTCCAGTTATTTTTTTGCCGTGTTAACTCTTTGCATCTTGTATCTTTCAATGCACCAAAATAATTGATACAAAACTTCGGCTAATTCGTACTTCTGAGGTGGCTAAAGTAACGGTAAAAAAAGTTCAACTACAAATTCGATGCGGAGGAATTTAACGGGAAGAATAGCTTAAATATATAGGCACACAAAAATCCGTCAGTCATCATCTAATATATGTTGTTTTTATATCATATTGCTCGATTTGCTAAATTATCTGACACTCGAACAATATTTGTATTCCTATACTTTTTCATAATATTATAATCCTATGACTGTAATGTTATTATATTGCTTTCTGGCATCCGACGCTCGATATTGATCTTATATTCTATTGTACTTTGTGTGTGGCTTGTACTGTATACTTCACTTGTGATGTGACGCCTGACTGGATATTTACTATACTCCTGCTCATGTTATATGTACAGTGACTGTGATCTTGTACTCCTAAGCCCTTGTACACATGAACCCATGT
Source organism: Agave tequilana (assembly GCA_038442645.1). Lineage (NCBI taxonomy): Eukaryota > Viridiplantae > Streptophyta > Magnoliopsida > Asparagales > Asparagaceae > Agave > Agave tequilana. The sequence continues at coordinate 145,296 of JAVJIF010013552.1, read as the reverse complement.
ACTCTTGAACCCCTGAGTCTCCTATACTTTGTCTACTGTGTCGTGCCATTATTGCTTACAACTGTATAAGATTATAATAGACAATTTGCACCAAGTTGGGGGAAACTGTTGGGTCCTAATTTAGTTTCATGTTTTTGATGGCTTTACGCGGCCACATTCTTGAGGGGTCATCTGGAGGCCACCAGTGATTCCATGGGGTATACTGGCAACCCTACCTCTTTTGCTTTCTCTCTTCTACCGGGTATGCACAAGTCCTAGGCTTATTCCTATGAGATCTGCGATACCCTACTCCTATTCGGGTGATCAGTAAGTTTCAGTACCTAGTGGTACGTTCCAGCTCAGAAACGGACACTCCTGAACTATTATCCCTGGCAAACACGGGACCCTAACAAAACATGGTTCGTCGAACTTCATCAGTTTCCAAATAACTTGCTCTCTACTTTTAAGTGAAAATATGCGGAACGAGATGCATACTGAAGAATACAATTTAGAAGAGCTCAATAATAAATAATATAATAATTCATTGATGTTTTATCCATTTCGTCTCGCTTGTAAATTGAGTTGTATATACTCGGATTACGATGACATGAGATAAAGGTATATTATGAGGTTTACTTGTCTGAATTATTCCTTTGACATACTAATCTTATGAAATCATAACCTTGAGTTTATACAATTGATTTTGCCATATTTGTTTTCATCGGATTTTGATTCAGATTTATGTTTTGAATTTTGATTCGGATTTCGGGTTCCATTAACTATTACTATTATTAATATATTTACTATATTTTGTTCATCACTTGTGTGCTACTCTACTGGTCTCCTACTGTTTCACTCTATATACTGCTTGACTCCTATTACATATTATGCCTGAACCGCTATATGGATTCCCTGGATTGCTTAATTCCTGATCTAGCATTGATTCCTTAATTTCCATTTTTGTATGTATTGCTGGGATATATACACACACACACACACACATACACACACATACATACATACATACATACATCTTCTGACTTTCTTTACTGCCTGATCCAGTGCTGTTTTTGTACTTAGCATTTACATTATTGTTCATTGCATGCATACTTGACTTGAGTTCATAACACATTGTAATTCCTGCTACATCTATGCTTGCCAGTGCACGCCGCTTGATTTCATCTTACGCACTCACTGGGTTGCTTTCTGACAACCCTGGTCGTGCATGCCTAGATCTACAAGCGCAGCAAAAGTGTGGTGGAAACTTTGAATTTCTTCGAGGAGCAGCAGATCAGCCGTAGCTCATTACTGACTTGCCCCCTTTTGGCGGCTCGCGAGATCCCTTTTGCAGCTTGTAAGTATCTTCTAGTCTTTCATACTTTGTAATCATACTTTTGTGCCTTCTTGTCATGTAATACTTCTATAATATTATGTCACAGTCTGTGATAACCATATATTTGTACTTTTCTGTTGGAATGTATATTACTACCGTGCTTCTGTACTCTGATTTTTGTATGTATTGTTGCTTAGTGTGTGTGTGTGTGTGTGTGTGTGTGTGTGTGTGTGTGTGTGTGTGTATATATATATATATATATATATATATATATATATGAGGGTATTTTTGCCCTGCGTATATACGTCGCAGTAGCGCCTTCGTACCCGTTGGGTAGGGCGTTACACAACAAGAGAGAAACACTGAGTTGAAAACTCGGCACCAGAAATATAGAAGATTTACCACTAGCAAGCAATTGAGACAAAACATTAGATTTAATGTGATTCGGTACGAGTGCCTACATCCACAGGAAGGAGGGGCGAAATTATATTGAAAATAGAGAAGAAAATATAAGAGTTATAAGAATATCACTCTTACGACTCTCAATGGTGAAAATCTGAATTTCTCTTGATTTCTTGACGTTTGCTTAACTTGTCTTCAATGGTTACCCCCATGAAGTTATATAAGCACTTAGGATGATCCTAATCTAGCCTAAACTTCAACAATCAATTAGTACCACCTCAGAGAAAGAAGAGAACTCGAATCCAATTCAAACTGAAAACAAAAACAGAAAAACAAACTGTCAGACCCAAGATTAGTCGACTATAAGTCGACTTATAATGTGCATTATCAGTTAACTACTCTGACGAAAATCCGAGAACTCAACTCTCTATTGCAAGCACTAGTCGACTATATCTAAGTATAAGTCGTCTAGGCTAAACATAAGTCGATTAATAAGACTTATAAGTCGACTTATAACATGCACAAGTCATGTACATGTCTGTGCTTGATCTCTGAAGTTTGTAACACCTCCATCTGAACCTGAGTTCTTCTCTAATGAATATGAGGCACCCAAATACTAATATCCTAGCCAAACTAAAGTGATTTTAGAGCTTATACAGGAGTTTTGGGGAGCCTTTGTATCTACCGTCCAATACTTGCTTCTTACTTTCTTAGCGACTCTTTCCTTAGGATTTTGAATGAAAACTTCTTCGTAAAAATGTTCCTTTTTTGCAAGACTTGAGAGAAGCGTTAATGAGTTATTAAAGGTACTCGTCAAATGACGCGCTATTCTCTTTCTAGTAGTGGAATTGCTTTGGCATCCTTTGCTTGTTGATGTGGCACTTTCAGGATGAACCACATCAAAGGTTGTATGTTACTCTCTCTCTTGTCCCCTCTCTAGTTATATTTTTTTTTCCGTGTTAACTCTTTGCATCTTGAATCTTTCAATGCACCAGAATAATTGGTACAAAACTTCGGCTAATTCGTACTTCTGAGGTGGCTAAAGTAACGGTCAAAAAAGTTTCAACTACAAAATTCGATACGGAGGAATTTAGCTGGAAGAATTGCTTAAATATATAGGCACGCAAAAATCCGCCAGCCATCGTCTAAGATACCTTCATAGCACACCTTACATGCATGAAAAAATCTCTGTCCACTACGAACGGGGAACATTTGAACTCACAACCGTTATAAGTGAAGAAAGTGCTTTTGTCGCTTGGATAATTTTCTCATTAATATACTTTTTTCTCTGTGATTATGGAATATCCAAGCTGCTCTCATTGTGAACATAGCATTTCACTATGAACCACTTAAAAGTTGTGTCTCGTTTCTCTCTTTCTTATCCCCTATACAGTTATAATCTCTGTAGGATATTTAATTAAATTAAAACATGTAACAAATATAGATCTTTAAAACTAATAAATTATTTGTCCTAAGCATACAACAAAAATAAAAAATTAAAGGAAAAAAAAGCTGACGTGACGTAGTCGTGCAGACGCACTGTCATAGAAGAAAGATGGCCGGCCACTCGTCCGGGCCTTAAAAGTGGCCTCCTCTCCTAACGGTAAAAACTCCCCGGTAGTACACCAGCAACCAACTCAGGACGATGAGTCAGGCCTCTACTCAGACGGAGGTTTGTTGCCCTTCAGTGGAAAAAAGTGTCGAGAAAACACCAAAAACCCAATCGCAAGAACACAGTTATTTTTAGCAGAATATTTGTAAGAAATTTGGGGAGAAAGAGGGTAGATCGATTTCTGTTTTTTGTAAAAGATACATGCAGAGATAGGGTATTTATAACCCTCTGCAGATCTTTCTGTTTGTAACAGCCTAAGAGAATCTGTGATCATGAGCGAGTGGTTGCAACGTGCAAATCCGATTCTCTTGAACAGGTCTAACTCTACCCGAAAAATCTCAACAGAATTTTAAATAACAATAAAAAACCAACAAAATGTAGCAGGTCCAACAAGCCCCTGAATCGAACTGCAATCGTGTCCGCAGGTCGTGGGCGTGCGCCACCCGCACTCGGCCCGGCCCGGTTCGGCGCGTGTGCGTGCGTGTGGAGATGTGGCCCATGGTCCAACACTCATAACAATAGGCATGGGAGGAGTTGGTATATATACTACCTAGGCTCCCATCTCCTATCCAATGTAAGACTAAACTCAAAGACAAATAAGAGGGAAACTCAAGTTTCCCTCAAACTCAAAACACATCCAAGAGCCCCCCCCCCCCCCCCCCCCAAAAAAAAAAAAAAAAAAAAAAAACTTGAGTTTCAGGGAAGATAAAATAAATCAATAATAAATAACAATCAAATCACCAGATCATAAAACACGAGTGAAATCGGGCAACATCATATTGTGAATTCAGGACAGGTGGACTACGTCTGGAACCTTCCTTAGTGAATTCATCGTCATCTAAGAGACATAGTGGACTACGCATGGAACTAGCCTCCTTTACCAGATATTGATAGAATACACACACAGTAAGTCTCCATCTATTGAGCGTTAAAGGCCATGCTCATAATAACCGACTCATGAGAGTTTCTAGGGTCAGCCCTGCCCCCCCCCCACCCGCGGCCATCACGGTTTCTCTCACATAGGTAAGTCCTCCAAGGGTACTACAGCTGGATAGTATACCCTCCACACTACATACGTTGGACTTATTAAGAGTCAAACTCATCCTTACCTAGCTGTATCATAAGAGCATCGTCACATAGAGAAGGGGTAGTAGTTACAATACTACATACAGGATATAAATATATCCGGGTCGATACTCCACACGAGTATCACCTGTCCAGCTTGTTCCTACCACATTGAACCTCTTTCATGGAATCAACTCCCAATCAAGTAGGTTGGGTTTCCGCTGTCGATGAACTCTACTATGGGCTTAACCCCATCTCCCTCGATGATTCTAGGACCACACTCCTAGAAAAACCCTTAGTTAATGGTCAGCAATATTCTTCTCGGACTTTACAAAGTCTAAAAGCACAACTTTGCCTAATAGGCGCTGAACAGACTTAAGTCTGATTTGGATATGTCTGTTCATCTTCTTATTGGTATTATCTTACTTTAGAATCTCAATGGTGGATCTTGAATCAGTATGAACTGAGATTGAAAGTATGGATTTAGGCACGATAGAGAATTCGGATAAAAGATCCTTTAACCATTCAACTTCAGAGTAAGTCATGTCCAGAGCAATGAGCTCGGACTCCATGGTACTCCTGGTAATCACTGTTTGTTTGCAGGATTTTCAGGACACAGCAGCACCACCGAACATGAATACATATCCGTAGTAGATTTAACATTGTTAGAATCAGTGACCCAGTTGGCATCACTATAACCTTCCATAACATCAGATATCCAGTGTAAGTCAGACAATAATCAATTGTGCCTCTAAGATATCTGAAAATCCTCTCTAGTGCAGTCCAGTGTTCTCTACTAGGGTTACTAGTATATCTACTCAGTCTACCTACTGCATAAGAGATGTCAGGCCTAGTCCTGTTGAAAATGTAGAGAAGCGAACCTATTATTAAGAGTATTTCAGTTGAAGGCTCACCCATATTCTTCTTTAAAGCAATTGAAGAATCATAGGGTGTAGAAATAGGTTTAGAGTTATAAAAATCAAATTTATGAAGCATTCTTTCAATGCTATGAGGTAGACTCAAAGAAATTCCATCAGAGGTTTTGGATATTTTCATTCCCAAATCATATCAGCAGGACCTAGATCCTTCATATCAAAGTTTTGGAAAAGTTAAGCATTTACTCTTTGGATTGCATCATGAGAAGTTCCAAGGATAAGAATATCATTTACATATAGACAAAGGATAATATACTCATTGCCAAAGTTCTTAGAATATATGCACTTGTCATGTTCATGGACAGTGAATCCAAATTGTGCAATAACTTTGTTAAATTTTTGATGCCATTATTTAGGTGCTTGTTTAAGTCCATACAATGACTTCACAAGTTTGCACAATTTATTTTCTTGTTTCTTGGCAATTAATCCTTCTGGTTGGTCCATATAGATTTCTTCTTCAAGATCGCCATTCAGGAAAGCAGTCCTGACATCCATTTGGTGAATAAACATGTTATGAAATGATGCAAGTGATAGAAGGATTCTGATAGAGGAGATCCTGGCAACAGGAGAATATGTGTCAAAGAAGTCAATACCCTTTTGTTGGGTGAAACCCTTAGCAACTAATCTGGCTTTATATTTGTCGATAGTGCCATCAGGTCAGAGTTTCTTCTTGAAGATCCATTTACAACCTATAGGTTTGCATCCTGGAGGAGAGTCCAAGTGTATTCTCCATTATGGACTTGATCTCACTGTCAATGGCTTCTTCCCAGAAAGGAGACTCGGAAGAGTCCATTGCCTCCTTGAAGGAGCTAGGATCACCTTCCACAAGATAGGTAAAGAAATCTTCACTGAAAGATATAAGAGTTCTTGTTCTTTTGCTCCTTCGAGGTTCAGAATCAGTTACAGGAGGAGAACTGAAGAAGGGATATCAGAGGTAGAAGGAGTGCAAGAGGGATCACTAGGGATTTTAGACTTGAAATGAAAGATGTTTTCAAAGTAAACAGCATCCCTAACTTCAATGATGGTGTTGTTAGATATTTCACTGATCTCAGAGTTAACCACTAGAAATAGGTTAACATTGCTATCTAGTGCATACCCGATGAAGATAACATCAACAGTTTTGAGGCCGATTTTCCTTTTCTTCGGTTCCGATATTGAAACCTTAGCCAGGCAACCCCAAACCTTGAAGAATTGAATATTAGGAGTTCTCCCTTTTCAATGTTCATATGGAGTAATGTCGAAGTCTCTTTGGGGAACTCTATTGAGTATAAAACAGGCAGAAAGGAGAGCTTCACCCTCAAAGGTTTTCAGGTGCACCTGAGCTGAGTAACATGCAATTCCCCATGTCCATCAGTGTTCTGTTCTTTCTTTCAGCTACACTGTTGGATTAAGGTGTGTAGGGAGCAGTTATCTCATGAATAATGCCGTGTTCTTGGCAGAATTCTGTCATATCATTTGAGGTATACCCCCCCCACGGTCAGATCTTAGAATTTTGATCTTTTTTTCGCGTTGGTTCTCAGCTTCGACTTTATACACCTTAAACCAATCGTGGACTTCATCCTTAAATTTGAGAAGATAGTGTGACAGAATTTAGAATAGTCATCAATGAATGTCACAAAGTATCTTCTACCGCCTCGGGTGAGAACTCTGTTCGAGTCACACACATCACTATGAATAAGTTCGAGGGGTTCAGATGTCCTTGTGATAGAAGGAAATGATTTTCGGGTATTCTTACCCTGAACACAGATTTCACATCTAGAAGATGTGTCAAAAGAAGATTTAGGAATGAGATTCAAGTTAATCATTTTCTTGATAGAATTGAAGTTGACATGTCCCAGTCTTCCATGCCAGATAACAAGACTCAATGTTCAAAGCAACAAGATTAGAAATTTTATTATCAGAAGACTTTATTACATTGAGACGAAAAAGACCATCACAAACAAAGCCTTTTCCAATGAAGATATTAGACTTGGAGATTACAAATTTATTGAATTCCTTGACAATCCTATAGCCAGCTCTAAGAAGTGAAGACTCGCTGATCAGATTTCTCTGAAGTGTGGGTACATGTAGGACGCCTTGAAGAGTCAGAATTTTCCCTGAGGTCATTCTGAGATCAATACGTCCAGTTCCCTTTATCTCTCTAGTGGAGTCATCTGCTAGGCTCACGCTTCCTCCACGTTGTTCCTGATAGGATTTAAACCAGCAGCGATCAGTACAGATGTGAATGTTGGCTCCTGAGTCTAACCACTAGTCTGAGGAGAAGGTGATAGAGTTGACAATAGGAAGAGAAGAATCTAACCTAAAAGAGTTGGAGTTCAGTTCTACCATGTTAACCTTGTGCCCGCCATTTACTCCATTTCCTCTCAGCTGGGATTTGACAGGTTCTTTCTTCCAGTTGAATCATTGAGGCGCCATGTGATTCGTTCTTCAACATACGTAGCAGAATCTTCCATCAGTCTTTTGGCCAAAGGTTTTGGGTTTGAAGGAGGAAGATTGAGAAGGTTTGAAAGAAGAAGAATTTGCATGGGGAGAAGAATGAAAATGATTGGGTTTTTTGAACTTCTTGCCTTGGGATTCATAATTTTCGCTTAGGCTTATCCTCCACCAAGTTTACTTTAGTTTTCATTTCCGACTTGATTTTAGAGTTTTGCCTATGCTGATCTTCTATGCGAATCGCTTTTAGGGCTTGAATAAAGGTTAGGTCACCTTGCTTGTGACGGAGATCTCCAGTAAAGGTTGACCAGGAAGGAGAGAGTTTGTCAATAAGACAAGACACCTTGTAATCATCGGAGAATTGATTTCCTTTTGATTGAAAGTGTCAGATATAGTCTTGAAATTCATGAAGTTTATCATTGATAGGTTTACTATCAGTCATCATGAATTTATTGAAGGAGGAGCAGGTGAATCTTTCAATTCCAGCATTATCGAGGCTATATTCATCCTCGAGAGCTGTCCATAATTCTTTGGCACTCTTATATTCATAATAAATGTCATATAAACTATCAGAGAGTGCACTAAGAATTCTATGGAGACAATGATAGCCAATTTTCTCAAGTTTCAAATAGATGTAGGAGGAAGGAGTTGTAGGAGGAGTTTCAATAGGAGAAGATCCAACAGATGAATGTTTAGGAGAAGGTGCAGGAATGGAGTCATATATGGCTGATATGAGACCTAAAGTGGTTAACCAGTACTTCATCTGGTTTGCCCATCTCTTAAAGTATGTGCCGAAGAATTTCTCCGATTTGACACGCTTGGAATGATCAGGGTTGGCCATAGTAATGGGATGTGCTGCCTGAATTTTGTATTTCAAAATTATTTTGATAATGTCAGAATTTAGTTTATGTTGGTAGCTTTTAGATTAGGGTTTGCAGAATAAAATAATGTATAGTCTTCCTTTAATTATGTGCCAAATAATTCAAGTAAGATATAACAAGATATAAACTTGTCTTTTTAATTTTTCTAATTCGAAATTATAACAACAATAATTTCTAAAAATTATTCAAATTAAATTTTAGAAAGAGACTAACAAAAGTTAATTAATAATTGACTTGCAAGAATAAATAATCCTTATAGCAAAAATCAAAAAATTAAACAATTTAATTAGCCAAATTTTATTGCAAGAAGCAGTTAATTAATTGATGCATGCATGTAAAATCTTGCAATAAGTGTTTATAATATATATATATATTTAAATAAGATAAGATTTAAATAATTTAAATTATATTGTAAAATATTTTCTTTTGTAACAAAAAATTAATAAGATTTGTAATGAAAACAAATGATTAAAGTTTGTAATGAAAAGAATTTGACCTTGTAATAATTACTAAATATAAAGTTGTAATGAATAAAGTTATTCAGATTTTTTAGGATCTTATATTGAAAGATTTAGCCTTGTAATAATTAGAACAAATAGATTTTATTTTGCAATAAATTAAAAGAGATTAAAATTAGATCAGATTTAAGGAATCTAACAACAGGATAACTTACAACAGCATGTTAAGATAAAATCTATTAGTTTGGAAATATCAACAGTATGTTAAGATAAGATCTAATTAGTTTAGAAAGATTTAATACAATAATTTTGCAATGAAAAAATTAATGCAAATCTTTTCAGGATAAATGAAAATTTTAATGCAAATCTTTTAAATAAATTGGTAAGAACTTATAAGATATGAACTTATAAGATATAAAGTGTGAGAATGCAAATTTTTAATTTTTTCCTTTTAAGATTTTTTATTTTTTTATTTTTTTAAATAATTGTTTTAAATAATTATCTTTACTTGCAGGGACTGTTTTTATTTTAATTACATGAAAATTATCAATTGTATGAAACAGACAAGTAACTATATTGCATGAAATAATTCTCTAAATTTAATTGCATGAATCATCAAGATCTTTCTTCTAGACTGTAGGATATTTAAATGAACTAAAACATGCAACAAATATAGATCTTTAAAACTAATAAATTACTTGTCCTAAGCATGCATCAAAAAAAATTAAAGGAAAAAAAACTGGCCTGGGTGACATAGTCGTGTAGATGCACTGCCCTAGAAGAAGATGGCCAGTCTCTCGTCTAGACCTCGAAAGTTACCTCCTCTCCTAGCGGTAAAAACTCCCCCGGTAGTACACCAGCACCCAACTCAGGACGATGAGTCAGGCCGCTGCTCAGACAGAGGTTTGTTGCCCTTCAGTAGAAAAAAGCGTCGAGAAAACACCAAAAACCCGATCGCAAGAACACAATTATTTTTTAGCAGAATATTTGTAAGAAATTTGTGGGAGAAAGAGGGTAGATCGATTTTTGTTTTTTTTAAAAGATACGTGTAGAGATAGGGTATTTATAACCCTCTGAAGTGTTGGCCCAAAGGCCCATCACTCTAGTTTTGATGATGATTAACTCATGTAGTTATAGTACTAATGATCTTGTATTTAATTAGTCTCAGATTTATGATCAAGATCTTAGTTGGTGTTTAGCTTCAACAAAGGATTTAAAGTCACGTTTTGGAGCTAACACGGTTTGATTTAAGAGCTTGTGCATCAAGACCACATCAAGTACTCAAGACGAGTCTAGCTCATTGGATCAAGTTTGGACCAAGTCAAGAAGGAGGAGAGACTTCAAGTGAAGATTTCAAGATCAAGACTTGAGTCTAAGTTTTTTTTATTAAGATTTTTTTTAGTTAAAATGTAAAGGATAGAATAGTTGGTGGATTGCTTAAGTATACCATATACACACACACTCTTGATTTAGATGAGTTTTCATAAAAGGATTTTCATTTTGAAAAAATACCGTTTTGATTTTTGGTTTTCAAAGTATACTTATCTTTAACCAAAACCATTTTTAGTGCTTAATGTCAAAATATAGATATTTCATCATGTATGTATGGTAGATCATATCCATACACTCTATACTTTAAAAGTGTTTAAAATATTTTATTTTTGTATTTGGAGAAGTTTTGGAAAAATAAGTTTTGGAAAAACCAATTTGGAAAAAATACAGTTTTTGTTTTTAGCCAAAATTTCTAAGTTACAAAAATAGTTCAAATATTTGTAACATGTCTTGATTTTATTCAAATATGTTTGTTTATCAAAGTATAATACTGAACCTATTTTTGTAGATTTTTGTGAATTTATGGGATTTTATTTAAGATAAAAAGCCAAGTTTTAAATCCCTAAAAAGACCTGTCCTGGCTTCTGCCGGTCGACCGGAACGGTCGACCGAGCTAAGAGTCGGTTGACCAACGTGCACAGACGTGCACGCCATTCTGGCTGGAGGGCCGGTCGACCGACCCGGTCGACCGCCAGAGAGCTTCTGCTCTCTGGAAAGCCCCGGTCGACTGGGCCGGTCTACCGGACAGAGAGCCTGCTCTCTGTATCCAGGCCACGGTCGACCGGGCCGGTCGACCGCTGGCTCAACGGTCAGAATTCTGACCGTTGGCCAGTCGACCAGGCGGTCGACCGACAGGTCATCCTGGTTCCCAACGTCTAGTTTTTGGAGCCTATTTAAAGGGGGCTTTTGGGGACTATTTTGAACAAGATTTTTAAGTAGGTTTTGAGCCAGTTTTTCTAACTCTATTAGGTGTTTATCTCCACTTGTTTAAGAGCCAAAATTGCCATATCAAAAGGAGAGATTTTCAAGAGTGTATTGAAAAGTGATTTCTTGAGTTTTTCCTCCACCATTTCAATCCTAGTTTTCTCACACAACACTTGAGTTGTCCATTTCTATATCTACCTATAGGGATCTTTGTTGTTAGAGGATTTTAGATGATCAAAGTGTTGTGATCACCAAAGTTCTACTTTGTACTTTGAGGAGGCGAACTTGCGGGTTCGCAGTGTTTCGAGTTCGTATGTGAACTCTTTGTTTGAGGTGCGGCCTTGGCGACCTAGTGGGCTTGCGGTGTGTTCTTGCGGGAACGAGTAAAGGACTAGAGAGTCCAAGGAGTTTAAGTGTGAACTCGCCTTGTAGGTGTTGCGGCACCGAGTAATTCGGTGGGATCGATTTTAGTGGAAATCCTTCATGGTGTTGAAGGCGGGGACGTAGAGCAAATGTGCTTGAACCTCGAAACAAATCTCCCGTGTTTGCGATTGCTCTCTCTATCTCTTACTTGTCTTTATATCTTGCATGCTCATATTGTCGTTATCTTTATATGCTTGATATATTGTGTGCTTAATTGTTATATGCTTGGGGATTGTTTGCTAGCACTTGCATTCAACCAAGAGAGCCAACGCGGCACCTCAACTCTTATTTAGAGGAATCTTGAGGAGTTAGTTCAGAGCCTTTTACGGGGAATCCGGCTACACTATTGTGTTATACTTGGTGTTTAGTTCAAGAAGCTTTTAGTTTACATTAATAAGTTTTAAATTTCGCATTAATTGACCATTAGATTAGCTCATCCCTATTCACCCCCTCTAGGTGATTACAATTGGTATCAGAGCCAAGTGCTCTTGATTTGGGTCTTACAACCTAGAATTAAAGATTCTCATTTGTAACTAATCACAATATTTGTTTACACACACATAGATTTCATGTCACCTCCCACCTTTGACATTCTTAACATCCAAACTTAGAAGGTTAAGATGTCTATGTTCCTCGAAGGCCTAAGCATTCATGTTTATCTTGCTACTATTAAAGATCATATGTTAATAATAGCAAATATATTGAGGCTAACTCAAAAGTCATTCATGCTTTGAAGAGTACCTTAAACAATGATTATTTATGTAGGGTTGCTAACATTGACTCAGTTTTTATAGTTTGGAACACCATCATCTCCCTCGGCGAAAATGAACAATATTATGCGGGGAGCGACTCGGATGTTGGAAGTGACGCTTCCAACGTATGCTACATGGTCCAAGGGATAACCCCCTTGAGGTAAACACTGAATCCGAGCTAGATGAAGATATTGATATGTCATATGATGAGCTTACATCTTTTTGTCAACAATTACTTGAAAAATATGACATGATTAAAAAGGATAATAAGAAAATGAAAAACAAATTTGATTGCATGTTAAAAAAAAGATTCTTTACAAGATAAATTAGAATGTTTTTCAAAAGAAAATGAAAATTTGAAAAATGAAAATATTTCCTTCCTTTCTAAATTGAATGATTTGTGTGAAGAAAATAATACTTTGAAAAATAAAATTGTTTTGGTGGAAAATTAAAAGGAAATTGCTTAGCATGAAAATACTTCTTTAAAAAGAAAAAATGTTGAAAAAGAAAAGAAAAATGTTTCTAAAAGAAAAAGACTATTGATCATGCTCTTCATACCACAACCATTGATAAAAATGAAGTTAAATTTTTGAAAAGTAAAATTGATTGTTTGAGCTCAACTTTGAGAAAATGTGCATTTAATCATAAGAGATTGGAAACATTGTTTTCAAGAAAATAAGTTCCACATGTTCATGCACATCACTCTCATCATGCATATGCACATTTTGCACGCCACGATCACACTCATACACATATGCATCCTAGAGTATACAAGTGTACACATTGTGGCTGCAAAGGCCATTTAGCAAGATTTTGTTATGATAGAATTAATTCTTTAAATTTTGCTAATAAAAATGTTTGGGTTCCATTAGATGCTAACCCCCGTGGACCCAAAAGAAAATGGGTACCAAAATCTCCACCTTTTGTATTTGATGTAGGTGCGGGCTCTTACACGACGTGAGAGAGTTGGTGCCTTGATGGTGGATGCTCATGGACTTGATGGATACACATTTGATGCACCGCTATCAAGGAGGTTTGGTGGGACAACCCCATGTTATGGAGAATTAGAGCATAGTTCTTTGATTTGGTAACTATCTCTAAAACTCCTAATTTATTTACATGTCATTTCATATATGATATTTTTAGCATGTTCATGTTTTATTTGTTTTGTGCTTCATGTGGTAAATACTAGTCTAGATGTAGTTTTTGTCAAAACTTGGATATATACGTGTACAAGTAGTGAGCAACAAATTAATTCATATATGTTTCACTTCATTGTTCATTTGTACTCCTATATGTACATGTATAGGCTAGTTTTGATGATTTCCTCATTTATACTTGTTTGGCCATTTTCATGTTTTGCTTCATGTATATGCAATTTTTATTCAAATCTAATAAATATACATGTATGTCTCTTGAGTCTCTTGCCTTCATGCAAATTATATCATAAACTCTATTTATGTTTGGGATATGTATGCATATTGTTAGTTTTGGATAAATCATACATATACCTAGAAGTTATGTTTAAATGAAAAATGAATTTTCATTTTTTTGTTGATAAAATGATATTTGCTTTGAGTTTTATTGATTATCTTCATGAAAAATGCTAATTACATGATTCTTGTACACTCACACTTTATTTGTTATTCATGACTATTTCATGATCATTTTGAGCTTTATGGACCTTGAGTGTCGAATTTTGTGTATTTAGTATGATTCATGATACATATGATTTGGTTTCATGTTTTGAAGGATCTTTAACTAGTTTTTCAAAAATTAATCTAGCTAGTTATTTATTCTTCATTTAGTAGTATTTTCACTATAAAAATATTTTTCAAACTCTAGTTTTTAAAACCCCTACCTACCCCTTTAATGAAGGACGGATGGGAGAGCATGTCTTGCATGCTTTATTGAAAAACCTTTATCTTGTGCATGAAAAGGGTAGTAATTATGAGTTATATACTTGATTTACATTGTTATTTTCAATGGGTATCTCAATTGATATTTATTTTGTATATACTCATATTTTATTTTCTATATGTATGCTTCATTTCAAATAATATCAATTTCTATTGGTATTCTCTTTTCATACATATATATGATTTGTTTGTGCATGATTGTCAAGATTTTTACATGTTTAAAGCACAAAGTATGTTTATGCTAAGCTTAATTTAAATCTTAATTTTCAATTGATTTCTCAATTGGTATTTTTTATATAAGCTTATGCATTATCTTCAATTGGTATTTTTTACCATTGACATTTTTTTTACAATATATTTCAATTGGTATCTATTGAACTATTTATTTCAAGTGGTATCCATGAAAATTTAAATTGGTATCAAAATATAAATTTTTCTTTCATTGGTATCAAAATTTCATTGTTATTTCAATTGGTAAAATGTTTCTATTACAATTAAAATTCAAATTTGTATTCAAAATTTGTATTGTTTAGTTACAATTGGATTTTTAAAATGTTTTGATATGTATTGCCTATACGCGAAGGGAGCTTAACATCTCTTCTACATATAGATTCATGTTGAGTGTATCTTATAATAAGGAGGTTGACAACTCTTCTTTATGCGATACACGTGTGTAGGGGAGCTTCACATCTCCTCTTATGCATTGCATATTATGTGTGATGTGAGTTAGGGCTTGTCATCCCATCTTCATGTAATGCATGTATGTAGGGAAGTTAACTTAGCGTCTTCCTCTTCATGAATGTATATCGCATATATCTTTTTATTGGTTGATTTGATTTCACCCCTTTATTGATTTTTGTTTCTGACAAAAGGGGGAGAAATTGTTTTGTGTTTACTTTAACCCCTTTATTGATGATTGACAAAAATGGGGGGAAAGATTTTGAATTTATATATGCATATTTGTGTTTTTATATATATTGAGTTTATGCATCTTGTGTTTTACAAAATGGGAAGAATGTGTTTTAAAAGTTTAAACAAAAAGGGGGAGAAAAGTTTTTGGAAAAAGGATTTTGGATTTATGTTTTATGTCTCTCACCTTGTTGATGCATGTTTACTTGTTTAGTTTTATGTGCTTTATTGCCATATCTTATTGCTTATTTGTTATACATGAGTTAAGGGGGAGCTTCTTTGAAGCTTTACTTTAATCCATGCATATATAACTCCATGAGTTTTGTCATCATCAGAAAGGGGAGATTGTTGGCCCAAAGGCCCATCACTCTAGTTTTGATGATGATTAACTCATGTAGTTATAGTACTAATGATCTTGTGTTTAATTAGTCTCAGATTTATGATCAAGATCTTAGTTGGTGTTTAGCTTCAACAAAGGATTTAAGTCAAGTTTTGGAGCTAACACGGTTTGATTCAAGAGCTTGTGCATCAAGACCACATCAAGTACTCAAGAGGAGTCTAACTCGTTGGATCAAGTTTAGACCAAGTCAAAAAGGAGGAGAAGACTTCAAGTGAAGACTTCAAAATCAAGACTTGAGTCTAGGTTTATTTTTATTAAGATTTTGTTTTTATTTAAAATGTAAATGATAGAATAGCTGGTGGATTGCTCAAGTATACCATATAGACACACACTCTTGATTTAGATGAGTTTTCATAAAAGGATTTTCATTTTGGAAAAATACCGTTTTGGTTTTTGGTTTTCAAAGTATACTTGTCTTTAATCAAAACCATTTTTAGTGCTTATTGTCAAAAACATAGATATTTCATCATGTATGTATGGTGGATTATATCCATACACTCTATGCTTTAAAAGTGTTTAAAATATCTTATTTTTGTATTTGGAGAAGTTTTGGAAAAATAAGTTTTAGAAAAGCCAATTTGAAAAAATACAGTTTTTGTTTTTAGTCAAATTTCTAAGTTATAAAAATAGTTCAAAATGTTTGTAACATGTTTGATTTTACTCAAACATGTTTGTTTATCAAAGTATAATACTGAACCTATTTTTATAGATTTTTCGTGAATTTATGGGATTTTATTTAAGATAAAAAGCCAAGTTTTAAATCCCTAAAAAACCTGTCACGACTTCTTCCGGTCTACCGAGTCGGTCGACCGACGTGCACAGACGTGCACGCTAGTCTGGCTGGAGGGCCGGTCGACCAACCCGGTCGACCGCCAGAGAGCTTCTGCTCTCTGGAAAGCCCCGGTCGACCGGACCGGTCGACCGGACAGAGAGCCTGCTCTCTGTATCCAAGCCACGGTCGACGGGCCGGTCGACCACTGGCTCAACGGTCAGAATTCTGACCGTTGGCCGGTCGATCGGGCGGTCGACCAACAGGTCATCTGGCTCCCAACGGCTAGTTTTTGGAGCCTATTTAAAGGGGGCTTTTGGCGACTGTTTTGAACAGATTTTTAAGTGGGTTTTGAGCTAGTTTTTCCAACTCTATTAGGTGTTTATCTTCACTTATTTAGAGCCAAATTGCCATATCAAAAGGAGAGATTTTCAAGAGTGTATTGAAAAGTGATTTCTTGAGTTTTTCCTCCACCATTTCAATCCTAGTTTTCTCATACAACACTTGAGCTATCCATTGCTATATCTACCTATAGAGATCTTTATTGTGAGAGGATTTTAGATGATCAAAGTGTTGTGATCACCAAAGTTCTACTTTGTACTTTGAGGAGGCGGACTTGTGGGTTCGCAGTGTTTCGAGTTCGTGTGTGAACTCTTTGTTTGAGGTGCGGCCTCGGTGAGCTAGTGGGCTTGCGGTGTGTTCTTGCGGGAACGAGTAAAGGGACTAGAGAGTCCAAGGAGTTCAAGTGTGAACTCGCCTTGTAGGTGTTGCGGCACGAGTGATCCGGTGGGATCGATTTTAATGGAAATCCTTCATAGTATTGAAGGCGGGGACGTAGAGCAAGTGTGCTCGAACCTCGAAACAAATCTCCCGTGTTTGCGATTGCTCTCTCTATCTCTTATTTGTCTTTATATCTTGCATGCTCATATTGTCGTTATCTTTATATGCTTGATATATTGTGTGCTTAAGTGTTATATGCTTGGGGATTGTTTGCTAACACTTGTATTCAACCAAGAGAGCCAACGCGGCACCTCAACTCTTATTTAGAGGAATCTTGAGAAGTTAGTTCAGAGCTCTTCACGGGGAATCCGGCTACACTCTTGTGTTATACTTGGTGTTTAGTTCAAGTAGCTTTTAGTTTACATTAATAATTTTTTAATTCCGCATTAATTGACCATTAGATTAGCTCATCACCTATTCACCCCCCCTCTAGGTGATTACAATGATCTTTCTGGTTGTAACAGCCTGAGAGAATCTGTATCATGCACTAGTAGTTATAGCGTGCAGATCCGATTCTCATGAACGGGTCCAACTCTACCCGAAAAATCTCAACAGAATTTTTAAATAAAAATAAAAAACAAAAAACCAACAAAATGTAGCAGGTCCAACAAGCCCTTGGATCGAACTGCATTCGTGTCCACAGGTCGTGGGCGCGCGCCACCGGCCCGGCTCGGGTCGGTTCGGCGCGCGCGCGTCTGGAGATATGGCCCATGGCCCAACACTCATAACAATAGTCATGGGAGGAGTTGGTATATATACTACCTAACCTCCCATCTCCTATCCAATGTGAGACTAAACTCAAAGGCAAATAATAAGAGGGAAACTCAAGCTTTCCCTCCAACTCAAAACACATCCAACAATCTCTCTCTCGTTCCATCCCTTTTATGTTACCTCTTTCGCCGTGCTGATCTCTAATAGTCCATAATTAATCTTTGATATAGACTTTTGTTCCTAGAACACAGTTGAATCTAAGACTTCTAAAAGTTTTACTGAGCTAGGAAATTTCAAATAACAACATTTTATTTTAAGGAAAAAATTAGATATCGGATCTCTCTACCTTTTTTTTTTTGATCGTTTGGATATCATTCTTACCTGAAACTCGAAAGCAAATGATCAGATATTGGGTCTACCCATTTCTACATCTATGACAAGACAAGGGCCTACATGTGTGCCACGGGCTCATCATGTGCATCTCCATCCTCAATTGAAGTCTATTAGCCTACTCGATGTCATGTGCCCTCCACGGGAGGCACTCATTCTCTCTCACATGGTTAATGCCCTCCACCGACCCGAGCTGCATTTCCCCCATGTGTAATGGGCCCGCGGAGCTCACTAGAGATGGTGAGTTGTGAAAACGGACAATTAATAGACGCATTTATCAAAAGGGTTATTTTCATATCGACACTTGATGTTTTTTTCAATTTCACATACATCATCAAAATCTTCATATTTTCACATAGTTCTTTTAAATTTTGTAGGTTTAAACAAATATCCCTTTTTTAATTTTTTTATTTATAAATTAGTATATTTTAAAATATTCTCTTTTTAAATTCAAATATCTTAAAATAATATTTAAATTTATCATTATTATCTAATCTATTTTCTCTATTTCCCTCTCAACAAACTCTCTCTCGCATTGCTGCCGCCTGCTGGCAGCGGCGACGGCGGCGGTTGTTGCTGCTACTGCCGCCTGTAGTTGTTAATGCCTTCCTGCCTACTGCTGGTGTTGCTAACGAGAATAGAAATGTATTTTCACAAATATACTGTTACAAAATAGATAACTAACAGAAGAGAATTTTTTGTCCAAACTTATAAGATTTGAGGGTCAATGTGGAAAAGAAGATTCCAAGGGTGAATACGGAAATAAGAAAGATGACAATGCCGATATGAAAAGAAAAAAAGCCCCGTATAAAAAATTTTCTAGTCGAATCAATGACCAAACACCCATTTTGTTTATTAATTACAAAAAATAAAAAACACAAAAAATTGTTTCATCTATAACGCGTGTTTATCATTGCGGGTTAAATTGTAAAACATGTCATTGGTCCAAAAATACATAGAAATAAGATAACGACTCTATACAAATCTATAGAGAACATAAAGCAAAACTTTCAAAGAGAAAGATAACAAGTTAATATCATGTTTCAATTATTTTACTCCATCTTAGTACTATTGTGATTTTGCTCAAATAGATTATAAGATATTAGATAAATAATTAACGTGTTGATCGTTGCACGTCTTTCGAACCTCCACTTCTTGCACATTTATTTTTCTTATGTTCCGTGTACATCTTCGATGAATATTATATATTTCAAACTTAAATACCTTGTTATAAAAAATAATTTAACAATATTAGCTCCTAAAATAAAACTTTTTCAATAGAAAATAAGAATTTTAGGATATAATATTGTCAATGGGACAATAATTCTAATAAATAAAAGTATTGAATTTGCAGTGAAATTTTCAAACGAAATAACTGATACAAAGCAACTACAAAGATTCTTAGAAATTTTGAACTATGTAGCTAATTATTATAAAGATTTAGATAAACATACAAAAATGACTTAGAAAAAAAATTTAAACATTGGTCTAAGGAACATACTGAATCAGTTAAAAAAATAAAACAAAAGTTAAAAATCTACCTTATTTACATTTAGCCAATCCAGACTGGTTTAAAATAGTAGAGACCAATGCTAGTAATATTAGATATGGAGGCACACTTAAACAATTAAACCCTAATAAGAAATCAGAAAAGCTAGTTAGATTCCATTCAGGATAATGAAATCCAGCTCAGTATAATTATTCTACAATTAAAAAAATAAATGTTTTCTATAATAAAATGCATATACAAAATTCAAGATGACTTACTTAATAAAAGAATTTTATTACGCATTGGTGCAGCTCTGCTAAATCAATTATTGAAAAAATATTAAAAATTTAGCCTCAAAACAAATTTTTACTATATAGCAATTTGAACTCTCTATTTTTGATTTTGACATTGAATATATTAAAAGTCGAGAAAAATCTTTACCTAATTATTTAACATGTGAATTTTTACAGTTAAATACAGGTTCTACTAGAGACAGGGGTGGAGAAATGGGTAAAACTCCCTGGCTTGTCTTATCTAAGCTTAATACGAGGAGACGCTTAACACCTAATTCTCCAAATTCTTAATCATCTTCATTAGAAATATTCCTATAGGGGAAGAATCTTCTCACCAATTTCAATTATATAAAACTTTAACTTTTAAGAAATTCTTGAAGTTGAAGCAATATCTTATCAGAAAAATATTTCTGAATCTTTAATAACTCTTGAGAGGAATGATATTTCTAAAATTAATGATTATTTCATAAATATCTTAAAAATTCTTATTAACCCACAAATAGAGGGAAGACGTAGAAATATTCTACCGGTCATATTAATGATAACAAAATCAATAGAAGTTGAACACTTCTCCAATCTTCTTGTTAAATTTGATATTAATTTCAGCAAGATTATCATCATAAAAATTCTCTCACCCTAAACTTGGTGTTACATTCTAATAGGCCAGGCTAATATAGCTTGAATATTTTTTTATTATTGGAATTAGTTTTTTGCTTATCAAAATATATTTTATTGTGAGAATAACAAAAGAAAATACTCTAAGTTTATTCGAATGTGCCCAAAAAATCCTTTCCAAAGAACTTCACAATAGTGGCTCAAATTTAGAGTTGAACTTCCAATATTATCCTTCTCTCAAGAGCAATTCTCCCTTTCATTTATTTATTCCATCCTAGTACTATTGTGATTTGTTCAAATAGATTATAAGATTTTAGATAAGTAGTTAATGTGTCGATCGTTGCACGTCTTTCGAATCTTCTCTTCTTTATACATTTATTTTTCTTTATGTGCTGTGTACATCTTCGACGAATATTATATATTTCAAACTAAACAAATTTATTATCACAGTCATTAGATTTTTGAGTCTTCATTTAAGGTCGAAAAGTCTTGCAAAATGTTGAGACTTACAACTTACCTTAGATTCTAACGGCCTCATTAGATTATATTTTATTTATTTTTTTCAGTTGGTGGAACATAGTTTGAGGCTATACCCATTCATCTTACAGGTAAAGGATATATTTATTATTATTTATTAGCATTGGATAATTTGGATATAAAAATTACATTGATTACAATTTATGTGTCTAATTATAAATTACCAAGTTGGCATTTGTTGGTATTCTTTTGACCAAAATCATCAACCCTTAATTTGGTCATTTTGGGATCCTCGTCCTTGACATCCATGGCGGGACCAAATTATAGAGAGAGGACCAAAAATAAAGTAAAATAGAGTTTTTAAACTCTATGTATGTAACGGCCCCAGTTTCTAATAAACAAGATTAGGCCTACAATACCATTTATCTCCATTATCCTTAAATTAAGAAAATTTTGACAGCATCATCCTTAATATTTCCTTTATTTCTCACTTACAATAACCAAGATTTCGGCTCAAAGGCTACTTATTTCACCAAGAATTTCGGCACACCCGGCCTACTTATCATATCACATACACCAAACCTTAACCACCAACACATATCATAACTTAATTTCCTCCCATGCAAGCATAATCTTTTCATCAACAATACAAGAGTTACTTCCCAACCGTAGTATTCCCACACATGGTCACCATCCAAGTTCAAGAACATACATATCCAAGGGATTCACAATCCAGAATATTATATTACATACAAGACCAAGGTCTCAACTACTATAAGAACAAAATGTACTCCGAGTACAACCTAACATGTTTTCCATAAAGACTTCAATAAGGTCCATACATACATATTTAAGATAACAAGACAAAACCAAAATGATACCACAACATCTTATGCCATCCATAACTTAACCTTTCCATTTAGAGAGGTCTCTTACCCTTATCCAAACCTGAAAGATGGAAAGAGAAATAAAATGAGCTCGACAGCTCAATGAGTAAACCATATCATAGGGTATTGATATAATGATTTCATAAGATAAACATTTTAGAAGAGGTAAGTTACAATGAGTCCCATAAACAATAATTATTTCAAGTTACCTTACTTGTTCCAAGTTCCATATACATATGTGGTTTACATAACTCCACTATCAAAAGTTTCGTTTCGTTATATCATGACACAAAAGATATAAATGTATGAATATGTATGAAATTCTCGTGGATGAGTCCACTCACATCAACTCAGCTCGTTATACCCATGAAGTAATATTCTAGTTTAACACAAGCATTATCAATCATGAATGCAACTTGACAGTTCACATTTAGATGTCATTCAATATAAATGAAATTTCCCCGCCTTCCACCTCCTACCGGCTCCCGCACGGCCCCTTCCTCCTTATATATATATAATTCATATAAAACATATAAGTTTCCCCGTCTTCCCCCCTCCTACCGGCTCCCGCACGGCCCCTTCCTCCTTATATATATATATATATATATATATATATATATATATATATATATATATATATATATATATATATATATATATATATATATATATATATATATATATATATATATATATATATACATGTGTCAAATCCCCGTCTTCCCCCCTCCTACCGGCTCCCGCACGGCCCCTTCCTCCTATATATATATAAATGCATCATGCAAGTCTAAGTTATGAAATTCATACTAAGCAATATAAAACTAACTTACATGTCATGCCCAAAATGATGTGCAACAATAAAGAAACATGCACTTGGGTTTCCCAAAATCATGGTAACGCCATAATGCGCCACTTCCAACCCCGTATGCACATATGCATCATCCACATGTACTCACTAGTACACAACATAAAGTTATGACATAAAGAGGAATTATTCCCCATGTACTCTTGTGAACATAAAGTAAGCTTCAAGTTTATATCATATCTATATCGAATCGATTATCATGATAATAACCAAGAAAGATAGCGAAATAATCATGCTAATTTGGCTCAATAGGCATACATAATATACTAGAACATGAGTTCTACACACGCATATCATAACGATGTAATGTAGAGACATAACAAGCATATAATACCCTTTGCATTTCAATTAACCTAAAGTTAATTACCAAACAGCGAATTTAGGATGCTAAATTACCTTATTTAAGTTAAATTAGTGAGCTAAAACATGTATATCACACATTTACCTCATCACAACATGATATAGGGCACAATAATTAAGTAATACTCATTTATTTCCATCTAGTGTAAAGATATCACAAAAACAGCAAATACTACCATTGTGGGTCACCTACACAAATTCAAAGTTCAGATTTTTCAAGCATTAATAGAATAACATAACCCTAATAGTTAGGTTTACTCACAATGCTTTAATACTCTGAAACAGAGAATTAAACTTCAGGATAATGCTGTTTGGCCGTGGAAGATCTCTCCCCCAGCTCACCAGGAACCTCCTCCCCAAAGATCGGGCCTTCCCTCCCCCAAATTGCCGCGGAATCCTCTTCTTTGCCGCAGATTTGCGGCAAAGTAGCAGCAGCTCACGTGCTGCTGCGGCTCTGCTTGCTGCGCGCGCGTGTCTCCTCCTTCCCTCTGGTGGATTCTTGATTCAGAGTTGAGAGAGGCTAGGATTTAGGGCTAGAGAGGGTATCCTAGTTCTTATCTTCCAATTCTAGAGAGGAGATGAAATGGAGGATTTAGGGTTTCAAGTTCTTCACACAAGAGAGGGAAAAATTGCAGAATTTGGGAGAGAAAATCTGCAGAATTTTTGGGAGAGGAAGATGAAGAGGCAAGCTTGGTAGTCAACTCCTTGGAATTGCAAGAACTAGGTGGTGTTCTCTCATGATGCCACTTGGCCAAGACCCCTCTCAAGGTGCCACATGGAAACCCAAACCTCAAGAAATATTAGCCCCTTTAATCTTCCCCCTAATGCATACTTACCACTAAAAATGTATTAGGATAAGCTTGGTGATTAAGGGGATATGAAGGATTATGTTGACATTAACTTTTACTATTGCTTAAGTCATAAATTTGCCCAAAATACATGTACATAGGCCTTCATGCTAATCATTTTTTAGTCACCACAATCAAATAGTTAATAAAAACTTTAAAAAAAAAAGAAGTGGGTCTATTAATTAAGTTTAATTTGTTGACATAGAATTATGGAGGGTGACTACTTCTATATAATGCCTTAACCAAAATTCTTAATATTTAAGGTGAGGAGAAATTAGGTACAATAAAATTTTGGTTGTTACATTCTCCCCTCCTAAAAGAGAGCTTCGTCCCCGAAGCCTGACGTACCTTGGAAAAGTTGCGGGTAGTTCTGCATCATCTCTTCCTCTGATTCCCAGGTAGCTTCTTCAATCTCTTTACTTCTCCATAAAACCTTCACTAAAGGGATTGCTTTGTTTCGCAGTTATTTCTCCTTCCTGTCTAGGATTTGAACCGGCTCCACAGTATATGACAAGTCGTCTTGGAGCTGCAGTGGTGAGTATTTAAGAACATGGCTCGGATCTGGTACATACTTCCTCAATTGGGACACATGAAATACGTCATGTATTTTCTCAATCTCTGGTGGTAAGGCTAACCGATAAGCCAAAGGTCCAATTCTTTTCAGTATTTCAAAGGGTCCAATATACCGGGGTCTAACTTATTCCGTTTGCCACCCCGTACCATTCCTTTTATTGGTGATACCTTCAAGAAAACCTTGTCGCCTTCTGCAAACTCCAAAGGTTTTCGGCGCCGATCCGCATATGTCTTCTGTCTACTCTGGGCCGCTTTCATTCTCTTCCTTATCATCCGGATCTTCTCTGTTGTATCTACCACTATATCGGCTCCGAATAAAGTTCGGTCTCCAATCTCTTCCCAACAAATCGGAGATCTACACTTCCTGCCGTACAGGGCTTCGAATGGCGGCATTCCAATAGTAGATTGATAGCTATTGTTATATGCAAACTCCACTAATGATAGGTATCTCTCCCAATTTCCCCCGAAATCCAACACGCATGCTCTCAGCATGTCTTCCAATATTTGTATAGTTCTTTCTGATTGTCCGTCGGTTTGCGGATGAGCAGCTGTACTTGGGTGTAACTTGGTGCCCAAAGCTTGGGATAGACTGATCCATAGCCTTGACTGAAACCGAGGGTCACGATCTGACACAATCGTCTCAGGGACTCCATGAATCCTGATTATCTCTCAGAGGTAGATCTGGGCTAATCTATCCATCGAATAGTTTATTCGGATGGGCAGGAAATGAGCGGACTTTGTAAGTCGATCTACTATCACCCAGATGGCATCATATCCTTGAGGGGATCTAGGGAGTCCTGTCACAAAATCCATAGTAATATCACTCCACTTCCATTCAGGGATTTGTAAGGGCATGAGGAGTCCAGGAGGCTTCTTATGTTCAGCCTTAACTTGTTGGCATATCAAACATCTCTGTACAAATTTGCTATGTCCTTCTTCATTCCTTCCCACCAAAAGTTTGCCTGCAAATCCTGATACATCTTGTTTGTTCCAGGATGTGCGGTGTAAGGAGTGCAATGGGCTTCAGTTAAAATTCGCTCCTTGAGCTTAAAATCTGGCGGTATAACTATTCGGTTTCCCTTCCTCAGCAAATCCCTGGAAATGATAAATTCTTGGGTTTCACCTCTTTGCACTTTCTCAAAATTTTTAGCTGTCTGATCATCTTTCCTTTGAGCTTCCTTGATTTCTTCATAGAGATCGTAACCAATACTAATTTGATTTATCTGGTTCACTCCACCCCGGGGCCCTCTTATGTGAATTTCAAGTTGCATTCTTTCCATCTCCCTTAACAACTCTGATTGCTGTGTTAACAATACTGCCAAGGATCCTCCAGACTTCCGGCTTAGAGCATCGGCCACCACGTTGGCCTTTCCAGGGTGATAATGAATGTCCAAGTCATAGTCCTTCATCAACTCCAACCATCTTCTTTGGCGCATATTCAATTCCTTTTGGGTGAAAATATATTTCAGGCTTTTATGATCTGTAAAAATATCACATGATACTCCATAAAGGTAGTGCCGCCAAATTTTTAAGGCAAAAATGACTGCAGCTAACTCAAGATCATGGGTAGGGTAATTTTTCTCATGGTTCCTTAGTTGTCTAGAAGCATAAGCAATTACTCTCCCATGTTGCATCAATACACACCCTAGGCCTGACTTTGACGCATCACTGAAAACAACATAACCTTCGTTTCCAATGGGCATGGCTAAGATTGGAGCTGATGTTAGCTTATCCTTTAGTTCTTGAAAGCTTTTCTCCTGATCATCTCCCCAATGGAATTTGAGGCCTTTCTTGGTTAACTGGGATAAGGGTGCAGCTATCTTGGAAAATCCTTCTACAAACCTCCGGTAATACCCAGCCAATCCTAGGAAGCTTCGCACCTCAGTGACATTGGTAGGTTGAGGCCATCCTTTTATCGCCTCGATCTTTGCGGGGTCCACTGATATTCCTTCCTCATTTATGATGTGACCCAAGAACCCAACTTCATTTAGCCAGAACTCACACTTCTTAAGCTTTGCATAAAGTTGCTTTTCTCTCAATAATTGTAACACTATCCTCAAGTGTCTTTCATGATCCTCTTTGCTCTTTGAATAGATCAGTATGTCATCAATGAACACCACTACGAACTGATCTAGGTATGGCTGGAAAATTCTATTCATCAAATCCATAAATGCTGCTGGAGCATTGGTCAAGCCAAATGGCATTACTAAAAATTCATAATGGCCATATCTGCTCCGAAAGGCAGTCTTAGAAACATCTTCCGGCTTGATCTTTAATTGATGGTATCCTGATCTTAGGTCTATCTTGGAAAATATGCTGGCACCCTGAAGTTGATCAAAGAGGTCATCAATCCTTGGCAATGGGTATCGATTCTTGATAGTGACCTTGTTCAGCTCTCGATAATCTATACACAGCCTCATGCTCCCATCCTTCTTCTTGACAAATAATACCGGAGCACCCCAAGGTGATACACTCGGCCGAATAAACCCGAGGCTTAGCAACTCTTGCAACTGATCCTTCAATTCATTCATTTCTGCGGGTGCCATTCTATAAGGTGCCCTGGATATGGGACTTGTCCCAGGTAGAAGATTAATGGAAAATTCTACATCTCTATCTGGGGTAAGCCGGGTAGATCCTCCGGAAAAACATCCGGATAGTCTCTTGCAACCTCTATGTTTTCAATCTTAATCTTCATGTCTTCTTCACCAATAAGGGTTGCCAAAATCCTTGACACCCTTGCCTCAATAACTTAGTGGCCTTTAAGGCAGAAATGACTGGAGTGCAAATTTTATTCTTCATCCCCTCATACACTCTTTCGGAAGTTCCTTCTAACCTAAAAATTATCTTCTTCTGGTAACAGTCTACATGAACCCGATATGTTGACAACCAATCCATTCCTAGGATGATGTCAAACTCCATTTCTCCTAGCTTAATCAGGTCTGCCTGTGTCTTCATCTCACCTATGATGATTTTACATCCCTTATAACACTCGCTAGTGGTCACTCTGGCGCCTACAGGGGTTGACACCACTAGTTGATAGCTCAAGGGTTCGGGTTCCAAGTTAATAATTGCAGCAAAAGATGAAGAAATAAAAGAGTGTGTAGCACCGGGATCAAACAATACTCGAGCAACATTATCGGATACACAGACGGTACCTTCCACCACGGCATTGGATGCTCGAGCCTCCTGCTGAGTGATTGCATTCATCCTTCCTTGAATCCTTGGTTGCTGTACAGATGCTTGTGTCATGGCCGAGCGAGTTCTGTTGAAAGGTTGCCGATAGGCGGTAGCTGGTCCTCCTGTTGTAGGGGCGATTCCCATGGTTGGTCTTCCTGTCCCTCTGCTAACTCCGGGGTATCCATGCAAGTTTGGGCAGTCCCTCCTCATGTGACCCATTCTTCCGCAGACAAAGCATTGTTTACCGGTGGCGCAACTACCAGTGTGACTTCGGTTGCACCTTGGACATCACTGGTTTCCTGCAAAGTTGGAGCGTTGGGAGGATATTGGTGATGCTGAATGGGGCAATCCCCTATTCTTGGGCCATGTGTTCATCTTGCTTCCCTGGGTGGGCATGATGGAAGATCCTGTACCTCTGTCGGGCCTCATGGACTGAGTTCCAAAACTCGGTGCATTATTATACCGGGGGCGCTTCATATAGGGCAGTTCCCTGGTCCTCATCTCTTGATTCTCCTGCACGTCCCTTTCAATTTCCATTGCCTTCTCTACAGCTTGACTGTAAATTTGCAGTTGGAAAGGGATCAGCTTACTCCTGATTTCTGGCCTCAAGCCCCTAACGAACCTTTTCGTCCTATCTTCCTCCTCGGACACCAATTTCTCAGCATACCTGGACAGCTGAGTGAATTTAGCTTCATATTGACTCACTGTCCATTGCTCCTGCTTCAGCTCTTGAAACTCCATCGCAAGTCGGTCCTTCACTACTCCAGGGATGTACTTTTCATTGAACTTTGCAACTAAGAAGTTCCAAGAGATCTCCCTTCCCAAGTTCTTAGCTCCTCCTTTTACCATCTCCCACCAGCGTTCAGCCTCTCCTTGGAACATGAAAGAAGCGAAAGATACCCGCTGGGTTTCAGTACATTCAATTACATCCAGTATCTTTTCAATTTGTCGGAGCCATTCTTCAGCTTGAATAGGGCCAACTTCTCCTCTGAAGGCTGATGGGTTGAGCTTTTGAAATTGTTCAAGAGCTCTACGGGGGTTGTTTACACTTGCCAGCTGCAACAGCCAATCTGGGATTCTGTCTGGCATTCCCCGATTAGCATTAGATTGCCCACTCAGAAATTCTTGACTTGCCGGGGGATGGACGCTCCCAATTGCGCTGTGCAATGGGACGTCGCCCTCCGAGTTGGCATCTGATGGAGGAAAATTCAAATCCATCTAATACCTAGAAGAATAGTTGAACATAATCAATGGTAACTCAATGATGACAAGTAGAATAGTTCACAAACAAAACACTGATTTCATTTATGCATAAAGCGTTTTCATGGTAACATATACATTAGCATGGCTGCATTCATTCAAAACATACCAATGCAGTCATAAAGGGATACATGGTCATACATGTAACTATTGACGACCACTTTCTTTACAAAAAAAAATATTACTTATGTGAATCGACATTCCTTTTCTTCAAAAACAAAAACAACAAAACAAAAATGCCACCCATCTAAATTCCCTTCAAGGGGTGATGTTAGATCCCGAGGAGCTCTCCTCCCGATCTTCCCCTACAGGTTCTTCTTCTGGATCCTCTTCTTCTGGTTCTTCTTCTACTGGCTCTTCTTCTTCTGGTTCTTCTTCCATTGGTTCTTCTTCTTCTGGTTCTTCTTCCATTGGTTCTTCTTCCATTGGTTCTTCTTCTTCTGGTTCTTCTACTACTTCCTCCAGTACAGCATCAAAATCATATCCCCAATTTTCATTATCATCGTACAGGTCCATATCTTCCACCCAGCAAGAATTCCACCAAATACCCCCAACGAAAATCCTTCCGTCAGGGTTCATCTCCTCATTAGGTAGGACTCCCAAGTCCTCAGTTACTGGTGCATCTCTTATGGCACTTTCTGCCTCATTAATGTCATCTACCTCATCTTGCCCCATGCGAATCCCTGCATCTAAATTGTCTGGGGAACCTTTAAGAATGACGTTTGGATTGGTCTCGTCAGATTCAAAATCCCAGTCCATTGGGTCCGCGATCCAACTTAAACTTTCCGACTCCGGACCGTCAGACGATAATCCAGTCATCTCAGAATCTCCCATCTGTAGAAGTAAGACATTTATATTAGCCGATGCGTCTTCCAATTCTCCCCAAAGCAATAATTTGCATGAATTTAAAATCAAGATATGATAGAAAATCACCACTTATATAACCATGCCGATCTTTCATAAATTTTTCCTATGCACAACTGTCCTACCCATAGGTTCAACCTTGACTTATGTGATATTTTGATTGTTCTCCCTTTCCGGTGTCCCATAACACTGGAATTTCTTACAGAAGGGCCCGCACCCCTTGCAAGATCCATTTGAATTAAGGTATGCGGGTACCCACATTCAAATGTGGAGAACAGTTAAATATCCTACATTTCAGGGCCAAATACTCTAAAACTATACCATCACCCTAATACCCCATATCTAATTTAATCTAGTACACATATAAATCTCACATGACTTCATAACCAGTCTTGCATACTACATCCATCTAGGCTAACCTTGCCTAAACTATGCTTTGATACCAATTGTAACGGCCCCAGTTTCTAATAAACAAGATTAGGCCTACAATACCATTTATCTCCATTATCCTTAAATTAAGAAAATTTTGACAGCATCATCCTTAATATTTCCTTTATTTCTCACTTACAATAACCAAGATTTCGGCTCAAAGGCCTACTTATTTCACCAAGAATTTCGGCACACCCGGCCTACTTATCATATCACATACACCAAACCTTAACCACCAACACATATCATAACTTAATTTCCTCCCATGCAAGCATAATCTTTTCATCAACAATACAAGAGTTACTTCCCAACCGTAGTATTCCCACACATGGTCACCATCCAAGTTCAAGAACATACATATCCAAGGGATTCACAATCCAGAATATTATATTACATACAAGACCAAGGTCTCAACTACTATAAGAACAAAATGTACTCCGAGTACAACCTAACATGTTTTCCATAAAGACTTCAATAAGGTCCATACATACATATTTAAGATAACAAGACAAAACCAAAATGATACCACAACATCTTATGCCATCCATAACTTAACCTTTCCATTTAGAGAGGTCTCTTACCCTTATCCAAACCTGAAAGATGGAAAGAGAAATAAAATGAGCTCGACAGCTCAATGAGTAAACCATATCATAGGGTATTGATATAATGATTTTATAAGATAAACATTTTAGAAGAGGTAAGTTACAATGAGTCCCATAAACAATAATTATTTCAAGTTACCTTACTTGTTCCAAGTTCCATATACATATGTGGTTTACATGACTCCACTATCAAAAGTTTCGTTTCGTTATATCATGACACAAAAGATATAAATGTATGAATATGTATGAAATTCTCGTGGATGAGTCCACTCACATCAACTCGGCTCGTTATACCCATGAAGTGACATTCTAGTTTAACACAAGCATTATCAATCATGAATGCAACTTGACAGTTCACATTTAGATGTCATTCAATATAAATGAAATTTCCCCGCCTTCCACCTCCTACCGGCTCCCGCACGGCCCCTTCCTCCTTATATATATATAATTCATATAAAACATATAAGTTTCCCCGTCTTCCCCCCTCCTACCGGCTCCCGCACGGCCCCTTCCTCCTATATATATATATATATATATATATATATATATATATATATATATATATATATATATATATATACATGTGTCAAATCCCCGTCTTCCCCCCTCCTACCGGCTCCCGCACGGCCCCTTCCTCCTATATATATATAAATGCATCATGCAAGTCTAAGTTATGAAATTCATACTAAGCAATATAAAACTAACTTACATGTCATGCCCAAAATGATGTGCAACAATAAAGAAACATGCACTTGGGTTTCCCAAAATCATGGTAACGCCATAATGCGCCACTTCCAACCCCGTATGCACATATGCATCATCCACATGTACTCACTAGTACACAATATAAAGTTATGACATAAAGAGGGATTATTCCCCATGTACTCTTGTGAACATAAAGTAAGCTTCAAGTTTATATCATATCTATATCGAATCGATTATCATGATAATAACCAAGAAAGATAGCGAAATAATCATGCTAATTTGGCTCAATAGGCATACATAATATACTAGAACATGAGTTCTACACACGCATATCATAACGATGTAATGTAGAGACATAACAAGCATATAATACCCTTTGCATTTCAATTAACCTAAAGTTAATTACCAAACAGCGAATTTAGGATGCTAAATTACCTTATTTAAGTTAAATTAGTGAGCTAAAACATGTATATCACACATTTACCTCATCACAACATGATATAGGGCACAATAATCAAGTAATACTCATTTATTTCCATCTAGTGTAAAGATATCACAAAAACAGCAAATACTACCATTGTGGGTTACCTACACAAATTCAAAGTTCAGATTTTTCAAGCATTAATAGAATAACATAACCCTAATAGTTAGGTTTACTCACAATGCTTTAATACTCTGAAACAGAGAATTAAACTTCAGGATAATGCTGTTTGGCCGTGGAAGATCTCTCCCCCAGCTCACCAGGAACCTCCTCCCCAAAGATCGGGCCTTCCCTCCCCCAAATTGCCGTGGAATCCTCTTCTTTGCCGCAGATTTGCGGCAAAGTAGCAGCAGCTCGCGTGCTGCTGCAGCTCTGCTTGCTGCGCGCGCGTGTCTCCTCCTTCCCTCTGGTGGATTCTTGATTCAGAGTTGAGAGAGGCTAGGATTTAGGGCTAGAGAGGGTATCCTAGTTCTTATCTTCCAATTCTAGAGAGGAGATGAAATGGAGGATTTAGGGTTTCAAGTTCTTCACACAAGAGAGGGAAAAATTGCAGAATTTGGGAGAGAAAATCTGCAGAATTTTTGGGAGAGGAAGATGAAGAGGCAAGCTTGGTAGTCAACTCCTTGGAATTGCAAGAACTAGGTGGTGTTCTCTCATGATGCCACTTGGCCAAGACCCCTCTCAAGGTGCCACATGGAAACCCAAACCTCAAGAAATATTAGCCCCTTTAATCTTCCCCCTAATGCATACTTACCATTAAAAAGGTATTAGGATAAGCTTGGTGATTAAGGGGATATGAAGGATTATGTTGACATTAACTTTTACTATTGCTTAAGTCATAAATTTGCCCAAAATACATGTACATAGGCCTTCATGCTAATCATTTTTTTAGTCACCACAATCAAATAGTTAATAAAAACTTTTAAAAAAAAAGAAGTGGGTCTATTAATTAAGTTTAATTTGTTGACATAGAATTATGGAGGGTGACTACTTCTATATAATGCCTTAACCAAAATTCTTAATATTTAAGGTGAGGAGAAATTAGGTACAATAAAATTTTGGTTGTTACATTGTAAGAACCGATTGATCGAGCGGTCGCCGACATGCACAGAGAGGAGAAACGCCATTTGCCAGTCGATTGCCCAGTCGACCTATCCAACTCTTGAAAGAGCTGGGACTTGGATTTGATCGACCGAGCAGTCGACCGACATTTCCAGTAAGTCCAGAAAGATTGTGCGGATGATCGCCCTTTCAGTAAGTCTGAAAAGACTGTGCGATCAACTGGGTGGTCGACCGCTTACTTGGAGGCCCAGTCGACCACTTACTTGTAGCGGTCAACCGGGCGGTTGACCGATTGCCGGATCAGAGCAGATTTTGGACCCGACCTGGAGCTGATTTGGGGGTTTGTTCTCCTCTCTATAAACAGAATGGGTTCAATTCTAGGGTTTAAGCCAATAGAACGTTGTAAATCTTCTTGTAACCTTGTGTATATCAATAGATCTCTCTCTCTTTTGTCCTAGGGATGTAGATATCTTGCCGAACCTCGTATTTCTCTTTCTTTGTGTGATTGTTTGTGGATCTAGGGTTGTGTTTTTTGGCTGATTTCAGGTCCTACAAGTGGTATCAGAGTACTAGGCAACACTTGAGACTTTATTGGTAGAGTGGATCTTAATTTGGAGCTTGGATCTTTGAGATCTAACTTTTGGAGTGGATAAAAATTGGGTTTTTCTTGTGTTGAATCTTATCTTCTACATTTGGGTGGAGAAATCAATTGAAATCTTCTTAGATTCAATTGAAGGTAAAAAGTCTGTCTTTATCTCTTAGATCATTCCATAATTGTTATACTTGCTTCGTTGGTTGAATTTGGAGAAGAAATGGCTGAAGAAACATTTGATATACAGATTCTTTTATTGTGAAGAACTTACAAAACTATCACCACATGGACATGAATGTGTGAAGTTTGATGGAATAAACAATTTCAGATTATGGAGATGTGAGGTGTTGGATGCGCTAAATGCGCAAAACCTGAGGATACACTCAAATTACAAGAGAGGTCGATAGAAATGAAAAAAATATTTGGAAGAAAATAAATAGAACAGCGTGTGTGGGGTGATTAGGTCGTGTCTATCACAAGACCTAAAATACGATGTGATGAATAAGACTTCTGTAAAGAAATTTTGGGGGACTCTTGCGAGCAAATATTTGACAAATAGTGTCGAGAATATCTTGCATTTTAAAACGAGACTGTATCATTTCCAATTAAAGAGGGGATTTCAATTAGTGATCACATCAATAACTACAGTAAGCTTCTCGCGGATTTAGGGAATGTGGATGTTGTTATCGAAGATGAGGACAAAGCCTTGATATTGTTGAGTTCTCTACCTGATGAGGGTTATGAGACTTTTGTTCCCTTGATAAACGGAAGAACATTACTATTCTATTCGAAAGTTATTACCTCTCTCGTGAATCTCGAGTTGAGAAGAAAAGATAAAAGATCCTTGAATATCACACCAGTGGAGGTATTGATTGTGAGAGGGAGGAGTCCAAAACAAAGAGGAGAAAATCATGATAGATCGAAATTGAAGTCACGGTATGGCAATAGAAGTTTGACTTGAGATTAGTGTGCATTCTACAAACTGACTAGATATTGAAAGAAAATTGTCCGGAGCTCAAGAAGAAGAACAAATTGAATGAGAAGTCAATGAAATCAGCAGAGGTTAATGTTGCCAAGTCAAATGGGAATGATTCTAATTCTTCTGTGTTCTCTTTCTCTATTAACCATCAGTGTCACGCCCCGCTTTACAAAATATACAATAGCGAGGACGCGATAAGAGTCGGTGACGCATATACATGAGGAAAATATCTATATATACGCTCTAAGCCTCTGTACAAGAGAATAGATATAATATTCACAATTATTTCCAGTGATAAATAAGTATAAGAACATGCAATAGAGGATAGTGAATATGATAAATAAGAAAAAAGGAATAAATCTGAGATTAATTTCAGTAAAATTATCATCATAGAAATTCTCTCACCCTAAACTTAGTGTTTACATCCTAATAGGCTAGGCTAATGAAACTTGGAGAAAAGTAAATATTTTTAATTATTGAGATTATGATTTTACTTTTCAAAATATATTTTATGATGAGAATAATAAAAGAAAACACTCTTGATTTATTCAAATATGTCCAAAAATTCTTTTCAAAGAACTTCCTTCTTGATTTATACAATAATAGCTCAAATTTAGAGTTGAACTTTCAATATTGCTCTCCTCTCTTCTTCAAGAGGAATTCTCACTTTCAATTATTTACTCCATCCTAGTACTATTGTGATTTTGTTCAAATAGATTATAAGATTTTAGATAAATAGTTGATGTGTTGATCGTTGCACGTCTTTCGAATCTTCTCTTCTTTGTACATTTATTTTTCTTTATGTGTTGTGTACATCTTCGACGACTATTATATATTTCAGACTAAACAAATTTGTTATCACAGTCATTAGATTTTTGAGCCTTCATTTAAGGTCGAAAAGTCCTGCAAAATGTTGAGACTTACAACTTACCTTAGATTCTAACGGCCTCATTAGATTATATTTTATTTATTTTTTTCAGTTGGTGGAACATAGTTTGAGGCTATACCCATTCATCTTACAGGTAAAGGATATATTTATTATTAATTTATTAGTATTGGATAATTTGGATTTCAAAATTACATTGATTACAATTTATGTGTGTCTAATTATAAATTACCAAGTTGGCATTTGTTGGTATTCTTTTGACCAAAATCATCAACCCTTAATTTGGTCATTTTGGGATCCTCGTCCTTTTGACATCCCTGGAGGGGACCAAATTGTAGAAAGAGGATCAAAAATAAAGGAAAATAGAGTTTTTAAACTCTATGTCAGAACCGATCGACCGGGCGGTCAACCGACATGCATAGAGAGGAGAAACGCCATTTGCCAGTCGATCGCCCGGTTGACCTGTCCAACTCTTGAAAGAGCTGGCACTTGGATTTGGTCGATTGAGCAGTCGACCAACATTTCCAGTAAGTCCAGAAAGATTGTGCAGTCGACCACCCTTCCAGTAAGTCCGAAAAAAATGTGCGACTATCGGGCGGTCGACCGCTTACTTGGAGCGGTCAACCCGGCGGTTGACCGATGGCCGGGTCAGAGCAGATTCTGGACCCGATCTGGAGCTGAATGTGTTGGCCCAAAGGCCTATCACCCTAGTTTTGATGATGAACAACTCATGAAGTTATGTTTAATAATGATCTTGTATTTAATTAGTGACAGATTCATTATCAAGATCTTAGTAGGTGTGGAGCTTCAACAAAGGATTTTAAGACAAGTTTTGGAGCTAGCACGGTGTGATCCAAGGAGCTTTTGGATCAAGCTTGGACCAAGTCAAGAAGATGAGAAGCCTTCAAGTGAAGACTTCAAGAAGATGAAGACTTGTGTCTAGGTATAAGATTTTGTTTTTGTTTTAGTTAAAAATGTAAAGGATAGATAGTTGGTGGATTGCTCAAGTACATATACACACACACTCTTGATTTAGTTTGTTTTAGAAAAGAATTTTAACTAAAAACCAAACATGTATTCAAGTGAAGATTTGAAGTGTTTTGTTCGTTTTTGGTAGTTCTCATATACATATGTTTAACCCAAAACCAAGTTTAGAGCTTTATGACAAAAACATAGATATTTCATTATGATTGTGTAGTGGATCATATCCATACATACTATGCTTTAAAAGTATATCTTGTTTTTGTATTTGATGAAGATTTGGAAAAACAAATTTGAAAAACAGTTTTTGGAAAAATTATTGTTTTGGAAAAACAGTTTTTATCATGAGCTAAATATTTTCAAGTTACAAAAATAGTCCAATCTTTTATAACATGCCTTGATTTTGTGCAAGCTTGTTTGTTTATCAAAGTATATTGGTAAAACTATTTTTGTAGATTTTGAAGTATTTTAAGGGATATTTGAGCCAAAAAGACTAACTTTTTAATCCCTGAAAAACTGTTTCAGGCTTCAGATAAGTCGACCTGCTTCCTTTATAGTCGACTAATCCTGAAGTCGGTCGACCGGCTCGGTCGACCGACGTGCACAGATGTGCACGCCTTTGTGCACTGGAGGACGGCCGACCGTACGAGTCGACCGCTCCAGAGAGCTCTGCTCTCTGGAAAGTTCGGCCGACCGTACGGGTCGACCGACAGAGAGTTCTACTCTCTGCTCCAGTGGCTCGGTCGACCCGGGCGGTCGACCGTGGCTCCAACGGTCGAATTTCTGACCGTTGGCGGTCGACCGGGTGGGTCGACCGGCAGCTCTGACAGAGCCCCAACGGCTAGTTTTCCAGACTCTATATAAAAGGTCATTTGGGGGCTGTTTTCTTTAAGATTTGGAGATATTTTTAGAGCCAATTTTTTCCCACTCTTTTCAGAAGTTTTTCTCCACAAAATAGAGAGCAAATATTTCCTATCTAAAGGAAAGTTTTATCAAGAGTGTAAAAGAGATTTCCTTGAGTTTTCACCAAAGATTCTTTCCTTATTTTCTCACACAAACACTTGAGCATCCATTGAGCTATTCATCTTATAGGAGTGTTGTAGTGAGAGTTTTTATTGGTGATCAAAGTGTTTAGATCACCAAAGATCTTTTCTTTGTTCTTTGAGGAGACGGGCAAGTGTGCTCGTAGTTGTTTAGGGTTCGGGTGCGAACTCTTGTAAATTGAGGTGCGGCCTCGGCGAGCCGGTGGGCTTGCGGTGTGTACGGGACTAGAGAGTCTGAGGGCTTGTAGGTGTTGCGGCACCGAGGAGAGATCCATTGGGATCTTGCATAGTGGAAATCCTTCGTGTGTCGAAGGCGGGGATGTAGAGCAAGTGTGCTCGAACCTCGAAACATACCCTTGTGTTTGCGATTGCCTTTTCTCTCTCTCTCTCCCTTACTATATCTTGCATGCTATTTATTGTGCTTTCATTTACATGCTTGATATACATTGTGCTTAATTGATATACTTGCTTGGGTTGTTTGCTAACACTTGTATTTAACCAAGAGAGCCAACGCGACACCTCAATCCCTTCAAGGGGAATCTAGAGGAGTTTGTCCAGAGCCCTTCACGGGGAATTCGGCAACACTCTTTGGTTATACGTGGTGTTTAGTGTAAGAAGTTTAATTAGGTCATAATTGTTTTTAGCTTCCGCATCATTTGGCATTAAGTGACCATTAGATTAGCCATCACCTATTCACCCCCCCCCCTCTAGGTGAACCTTTAGAATGGGAGATTTTTTCTACTCCCTATAAATAGAGAGATGGGTTCATTTCTAGGGTTAAGGCAAAATTGAGTGAGTTCTTGATAGAACATTGTAAATCCTCTTGTAACTTTGTGTATTTCAATAGATCTCTCTCTTTTGTCTCAAGGACGTAGGCATCTTGTCGAACCTCGTATTTCTCTCTCTTTTTGTGATTGTTTGTGGATGTAGGGTTGTGCTCTTTGGCTGATTTCAGGTCCTGCAAGTGGTATCAGAGTACTAGGCAACACTTGAGGCTCATTGGTAGAGTGGATCTTGATTTGGATCTTGGATCTTGGAGATCTAGCTTTGGAGTGGATAAAAATTGGTTTTTTATTGTTGAATCTCATCATCTATATTTTGGTGGAGAGATCAATTGAAAATGCTTCTTAGATTCAATTGAAGGTAAAAGTTTTATCTTTATCTCTTAGATCATTCCATAGTTGTTATACTTGCTTGGTTGGTTGAATATAGAGAAGAAATAACTGAAGAAACTTCCGATATACATGTTCTTTTGTTGTGAAGAACTTACAAAACTATCACCACATGGAGATAGATGTGTGAAGTTTGATGGAATAAACAATTTTGAATTGTGGAGATGTGAGGTGTTGGATGCGCTAAATGCGCAAAACTTAAGGAGACTCTCAAATTACAAGAGAAGTCAACAGAAACGAAAGAAAATATTTGGAAGAATATGAATAGAACAGCGTGTGGGGTGATTAGGTCGTGTCTATCACAAGGCATAAAATACGATGTGATGAATAAGACTTCTGTAAAAACATTTGGGGGACTCTTGTAAGCAAATATTTGACAAAGATTGTCGAGAATAGCTTGCATTTTAAAAGAAGACTGTATCATTTCCAGTTGAAGAGGGGATTTCAATTAGTGAAAACATCAATAACTACAGTAAGCTTCTCGCGGATTTAGCAAATGTGGATGTTGTTATCAATGATGAGGATAAAGCCTTGATACTGTTGAGTTCTCTGTCCGATGAGGGTTATGAGACTTTTGTTCCCACCTTGATAAACGGAAGAACATTACCAATCTACTCGAAAGTTACTATCTCTCTTGTGAATCTCGAGTTGAGAAGAAAGGATGAAAGGTCCTTGAATATCACACCAGTGGAGGTATTGATCGTGAGAGGGAGGAATCCAAAACAAAGAGGAGAAAATCATGATAGATCGAAATTGAAGTCACGATATGACAACAGAAGTTTGACTCGAGATTAGTGTGCATTCTGCAAACTGACCAGACATTGGAAGAAAGATTGCCCAGAGCTCAAGAAGAAGAACAAGTTGAATGAGAAGTCAGTGAAATCAGCAGAGGTTAATGTCGCCAAGTCAGATGGGAATGATTCTGATTCTTCTATGTTCTCTTTCTCTATTAAACCATTAGTGTCACGCCCCATTTTACAAAATATACAATAGCGAGGACGCGACGAGAGTCGGCGACGCATATACACGAGGAAAATACCCTACACGCGTTAAGCCTCAGTATAAGAGAATAGATATAATATACATAATTATTTTCAGCAATAAATGAGTACAAGAATACCTACAATAGAGGTTAGTAAATACGACAGATATGAAAATAGGAATAAATATGAAAGTACTAACATAATAATAGAAATACTTAGGAATAATAAAGGTGGCGGGCCTCCTATCAATATCTCAGGAAATACCAAGTACTACGCTACCTCGGATCTCCAACCTGCACATGCAAATTCAAGGTCATCAAAAAATGACTTAGTGAGTAGTAAAATGAAGAAAACAGTAATATATACTGTAATAGCAGTACAATCATGATAATATATAATACATATTTAAATACTAATAATACAATATAAGTATACTAACAATCGATATATATATATATATATATATATATATATATATATATATATATATATATATATATATATATATATATATATATATATATATATATAAGGGTTAATTTAGCACTGTAATATTATCAATACCTAGCATGTTTTCACGGTATCACCTTTATGATATCATCCAATTAATATCAGTTAATATTATCGAGAAGAATCTGATATTATATCACCTAACTTTATAATATTATGTTATTGTAATCAATAGGAGTTATGCCATTTATATATTATTATCAATATGTGGAAGAAGATACTGTATTTAGTGATATACCAATAAAATCAAGTTATGTAAGTAACTTATATCAAGTTTTATCAGTTAATATTTATTGGTTTAACTAATAATAACAGTAGTATGATGATATCTTAATTAATATGAACATTTATACATGAAGTATGCAGAATAAGCATACTATCGTAAAGAAAATACATTAAATAGAGAATGCAGAGTACACTGTACATGAATAACATGTCTCTGGAGAATGCAGGAAGCGCAAAGTATACATGTGACATGGTGGTAGATAAGATAGGAGAAAGTATATTAAGTATAATGGACAATAATATACATGCATCAAACATTTTGTATGATTTATACAATAATAACAATCAGTACTGCTCAGTATTTTAATCAATCTCTTCTAGTGTCTCATACCACTAGCAGTTCTTCCCGGAGCCCGCATTCCAGACAAATTCATCCGAACATGACATACGGGTATCATTGTCCGAATGAGAGAGTGACTGAATAACAAGCGTTCCAGATGTCACCATTCTTTATATCATTTTATTATGTTAATTGAAAACTCAATGGTCAAGAAGCTCTAATCGAGTGAATCTACACCGTGCATACTTGGGGTCACGACCTTAAACAAGTTCATAGCTTTTAAGATCAGGGCTGGCCTACCAACGCGAAATAAGTAACGAGAAACGGGAAATGAGAAGGTATCTAGCACTATCATGTTCCCTGCAATGGGACTATATTGGATCCAACGTCCACTCGATAAGACCTAGTCAACTGCTCAGTTTCCGCAACCCTATATATATTTATTGATAGATATTAAAATTACACAGTGTGTCAGGAACTATAACAATGCATTGTGCATGTAAAACGAAAACATGACATGAGCCTATTAATATCCTTAAATAGGATAACAAGAAACGGGAAACTGAAGATGTGGGATTTAAAAGGTAGCCACCACCACCCATCAGATATCAATAGTTAACATGTCCAGTAACCACATATGTCAATATCAGTAATTAGAAATAGTCATGAAACGAAAATATAAGAATATTCATGTAACAATAATCCATGTAATAGGAATAATGATCTATGCAATAGGAATACAAAAACAATCAATGCATTATACCAGTGAATCTATGTTATAGTGATGTAAGAATATGAAATAACCGTGTCTATGTAGCAATGATATAAATATATAAAATGACAGTCTCTAGTGGAATAGTGCATCGGTGTATCAGTGGTACATGCATATGAAATAATAATGTCATATGTAACAGTATCTAGGTAACGGTGATACATGTGCATAAAATGACAGTCTCCGGTATGATAGTATATCCAAGTAAGGTGATAATATCTAGATGATAGATGTAACATGAACCTGTGTCAATATATCTATAAATATAGCAGTATTTATTATACTATTTTTATGTTATTGCTGTGATCGATATCATAAAGGAACTATGACGATTATTTATTTTCAAACTCTTCGCTATCATTTTAATAATTATTAGTTTAGTTATTATTCTTGAATCCCTTTTTTCCATTGTCTTATAATAACTCAAATAATCCATCTAGATGTTTATCTGAAGTCAAGAGTCACCCTAAAATATTAGTAAACACTAACACATCTTTATTTATAGTGATTTTTTATAATTACAATTTATTAAATAATATTTACAGTGATTTTTCAATAATCATGATTTATTAAATAAAGCAATTAATTTATTTAATTAAACATGATAAAATATAATTTATAAAAAACACTTATATAGGTATTATAGGAATGTAGCTCATCTTTTTACGATCGCAATGGCTCAAGGATCGTCCAAATCAGACTCTGGATGCTCCAGATATAGCCGAAACACTAAAATTAATAAAATTGACTTAGATATGTAATAAAAGATCTAAATTGTAAATATTATAAATTATCAAGGGAGTTTTATGTAAAATTATCTTTCTTAAGTTTGGAAGTGGGTTTGGGTTGCTAACGAGCCAGGTTCAGATTCAATACCCAAACCCATAACTAAAGTGTAATGGGTTATTGTGTAAATGGGTTATCAGGTCAGGTTTTGAATGTGGGCTTAGATTCAATTGGGGGAGAAGAGATGGGAAGAGAGATTGGTCTCTGCACAAAACCAGAGAAAGAAAAGAAGAGAGTAAGAAAGAAGAAAGGAAAAGAAAGAAGAAAAGGAAAGGAAGAAGAGGAGAAGGGAGATCAATGATCGGACTGCTGTGGCTGCCCGGCGCCGGCTGTCAGGCCCAGGATGGCCGCCGGCCATGGAAAAAGAGGATGGGTTGGAATTGATGACGTGGTGATGGTTTGGGTGGTGGTATTGGTGGTGATTTGAGGAAGAAGATAGTGAAATTAGAGGGTATGATAGATTGATGGTGGTTAGAATTGGGAGGAGGTGGTTGGAATGGAAGAGGAGGAGACTTTGGGCGGAGATGGTGGTTTGTGATGGTGGGACTCGATGGAGATAGAGTGGTGGTGGGAGTAGGAGGAGATGGGAAGTGTGGAGAAGGAGATGGTGGCTTGGATTGTTGATCAGAATTAGGTCGCCGTGGGCATGCCGGAGGTGGAGGTCAGCGGTGGTCTTAGTCATTAGGCTTTGGAGGAAGAAGAGAAAGATTGGGAATTAGAATGAGAAAAGGTGAGAGGAGTGTAATTAGAATGAGCGAATGAGAATTAGAGGGAAAAGTGTTGGTCCAAAGGCCATTAGCCTTCGTTTTGATGACAACAAACTATATGTAGTTAGGTATTAACAAATTTATTTAATTAAGTTTCAGAAAAATTATATGTTGCATTTCGGCTCCATCACATGACTCATACATTTGGAAGCTAAGAAGATTTAGATCCCAAAGCCTAACACACTAGAAGAACTCAAGGATCAAGCATATCGAAAAGACTATTTCAAGATTTATATTTTTACTATTTCTATTTTAGTTAGGATTTATAGACATTTATTAAAACCAAGATGAAACAAGTTGATAGCTTTTGGATTGTCACATACACACACATTTCATAATCTTTAGTGTTTTCAAACAAAATTTAATTACCTGATTTCTTACCGAGTTTCAGAAAAACAAGTTTTGAAAAATCAGGTTTCCAAAAACAAGTTTTGGAAAAACTAGTTTTGGTTTAGAGAAAAGATTTTTTTCCCAAATATAGTTCTAATTTATTTGGTATTGATCTATGATCACACTCTACTTTCTCAAAGCCCTAGAATTCTATTTTGTATCTACATGTCAAAAGAAATTATGTTGAAAAAATTTTGACTTCAAAAAGATTTCTAAAATTCTGTTTCGGCCCTTAGCCGGTCGACCGCTGGCAGAGCAGAACTTCTCTGTCGATCGATCGGGCGGTCGACCGACGTGCACCAAAGTGCACGAGTGCACTACGATCGATCGGCCGGTCGACCGTGTTAAAGAGCAGTGCTCTCTGTTTGTTCCAGTCGATCGGGCCAGTCGACCGATAGAGAGTTTTTACTCTCTGTTTGGGATCCACGATCGACTGTCTGGTCGACCGATTTCCCAATGGTTAAAAATCCGACCGTTGGCGGTCGACCACCCGGTCGACCGACAGCAGAGAAATCTGCTGAGTTGGCTCCCAACGACTAGTTTCAGTTTTGTCTTTTGTTGAGAAGATCTATTGAGTTTTCTACCCTTATTTTCATCCCTTATAAATAGTAGGAGTATGAAACAACTCAACAACAAGATTTACAAGCCTTACATCAAAAATTTTCAAAGTTTAACCTCTTTGCAAAAGATTTTCTCTTGAGCCAGCTATTTTCAAAATTTAGTGTTTTAGCTTGAGTCATTTCCTCTACTTCTCTACTTGCTATTTGCACTACACAATCCCAAGTGTTTCACTTTCTCATCTTGGTTGTAGGGTTGTGCTTGTGAGCTATCTTTGTGGTCAAGTGTTGATCACTGTTTTTTTCAATTGAGAAGTTGTAGAGGTTGCGGCCTCGAGCGAGCTAGTGAGCTCCAAGTTGGGGTTGCGGCACCGTGAGAGCGCACAAGTGTGTCCAAAGAGTTCTAGTGAGAACTTATAACCGATTGACGATCCGGTGGGATCGCTTATAGTGGAAATCCTTCATCGTGTTGAAGATGGGGACGTAGAGCAATGGCTCGAGGCTAG
This sequence comes from Agave tequilana, assembly GCA_038442645.1. NCBI lineage: Eukaryota > Viridiplantae > Streptophyta > Magnoliopsida > Asparagales > Asparagaceae > Agave > Agave tequilana. Next base: position 100,413 of record JAVJIF010013552.1, on the reverse strand, counting down.
AAACATATTATTGTGTTTGCGATTGTCCACAATCTCTCTAAACTCTACTCTATCTCTTTACTTGAACTCATAGTGCTTACTCTTTTGCAAGATCTATCTAATTGTTATTGCTTATTGCTAATTTGTTTTTAATTCCGCATTAATTGCCATTAAGTATAGCCATTACCTATTCACCTCCTTCTAGGTGATTTTCAATTAGCATCAGAACCTAACCCTAGCTTTTGGTTTAACCACCTTAGGGGGATCCTCTTTATTTGGCTATATTTATTTGTTTCATCTATTATTTGTTTATGCACTAACTTGTTTTCATAGCATCACTCGACTTCTCTAGCATCAAGTCTCCATCCAAATTTGATGGGTTGAACTTCCCTATTTGGAATGTCAAAATGAACCTACTCCTAAAGTCCGTAGGAGTTAAAGTTGCAAAATCTATTACCAAAGAATTTGTTGAACCTCACGGTGATGAGGATACATGGTCCGAAGCAACCGCTAAGGACTATAAGGCCAATACTAGAGCCCAATATGCACTTACACAAGCATTAAATGAAGATGATCTTTCTCGTGTGATTGATTGCAAATCCGCTTATGAAGTTTGGAATGTTCTTATCATTACTCATGAGGGGACGTCGCAAGTCAAGAGATCCAAAATTGACTTATTCCGTTCTCAATATGAGAATTTTTATATGCTTGAAAATGAAAGTATAGATGAAATGCTCACTCGGTTCACCAGGATCACTAATGCTTTATCCTATTTAGGTGACATGATTGAATATGACCAAAGATCCGGAAGGTCATTAGAGCTCTTCTCAAATCTTAGAAAGTCAAGGCAACCACCCTCAAGGAGCTAAACGATAGAGAGGAGATGGACTTCTCCGGCTTCATCGGTAATCTCAAAATCCATGAGATGAAGATGAAGGTGAGAGAAGAAAGGGAGGCTCCAAAGAAGAAAGCAATAGTTTTCAAGGCGACTCCATCCTCCTTTGGTGAAGAAGAATCATCAGAAAACTATGATGAGGACTTTGCCATGCTCATTAGAAAAGTGGGCAAGACGTTCTACAAGAAAGGTAGATAAAGCAACTTCCGAAGAGAAAGACCTCAAGGAAGACTTGAAAAGAAAAAGGAGGAAATGGGTATGTACTTCCATTGCAAAAGAACGGATCATCTAATTGCGGATTGCCCATGTTTACAAACTATAACCTCCAAGAACATCCAAAAGAAGAAGAAGGCGATGGTGGCCACGTGGGATGACTTGGAGACAGAATTCGAAGAGGAGATCGACACCGCACACATGTGCTTCATGGCACATGGTGATGAAACTTCTAGGATAAACTTAGAAAACTCTTTAGAAGATGAGAATTTGACCATGGATGATTTAGCCCATTTTTTTGAAGAATTACAAAATAGATATAAAATTTCTCTTGCTCAAAATAAAAAGTTGAAAAAGGAAAATGAGTTATTAAAGAACAAATTTGAAATTAATTTAAATGAGAAAAATGATTTGTTAAAATCTTTTGAGAAAATGAAAATGGATTTAAAAAAATATAAACTGCTTATAAGGGTAAAAGCCGAAGTATCACTAATAATAAAAATGAATTTTTAAAAATTCAAAAACGCATTGAGGTTTTGGATATTACTTTGAAAAAGCGTGCATTTGACATGAACAAATTTGCATTTATATTTCCTATGGGAAAACCCCAAGGAAACACACTCCTCATGTATCAAACACACACCATGAAAAGCATGCACACTCATATCAACACAATCATGCATTTATGTATGAAAAAATATATACTTGTGCTCATTATGGCCGCAAAGGCCATTTGGCTAAATTTTGTTATGGAAAATTAAACATGTAAATAAAAATGTTTGGGTTTGAGAAAATACTAATCCCACAGGACCCAAAAAGAATTGGGTACCAAAGTACACGCCAAACTTAATTGATACAAGTGCGTCGTCTTCCTCCAAGACTCAGGGGGAGATGGTGCCTGAAAAACACCTAGAGGGGGGTGAATAGGTGTAATTGCTAATCTAACAATCTTTTTAAAATTAAGAAGGATGAATGATGCAACGATCTCTCATAACAAGACTAAGAGCCGAATACCCCGTGAGAGGTTCTGAACTCCTTCCTCCCAATTTCCCTTGAATGGGTTAGAGGTGCGCAATGCAACCTTGTTGTATGAGAATTGATCGACAAAATATCAATGAATGAATAATAGGCAATGATGAAGAGCACACAATATATCACAAGTAGAGGAAGCAAAAAAATGCTTGAAACAATAAGCAATAGAGAGCAATTGAAAGTAAAGCGAAATAGAGAGCAAGAGTAAGAAACAATCGCAAATGCAAGTATTTGTTTCGAGGTTCGAGCCACCGCTCTACTCCCCGCCTTCACCTCCGTGAAGGGTTTCCACTATCCACCGAGGACGATTACAACGGTCTACCGAAGACCCGAGCACCGAGCTCCACCAAGTACAATAACCTCTACCGAAGAGGTGTCTCCACAAGAACAAGAAGAGGAACAAGTAACAAAAGTGATCACAACAAGATCACTAAACTCTTTTACAAACTCTCACTCTTTTACAACTTCCTTATAGAATGAGTAAGGGAATTTTGGCTCTAAGGAGTGTAGTGAGAAAACTCAGTTGTAGAGATGATTTTTGCTGGAGAACACAACTGAAAACAAGTTCAAGAAAGAGTTGGAAATGAAGAGCTTAAAACACTTTTCTTCTCTTTTGAAAACTATGAAAACTTGAGGATTTTTCTTGGTGTTTTGTAAGAGACTCTTCTCCTCTACTTATAAGGAGAGAAATAGGTTAAAAACAATTTATTTTAAGCTTATTTGTTCTGAAAAAGATCTCCAAAACCTCAGAAAAAGTCTGCCAAAACAGATTAAAAAGACAGATTTCAGAATTGCACAAAAGAGGAAAGAGCCGTTGGGCTTTTGCAGGCTTGGCGGTCGACCGGGCCGGTCGGCCGCCAGCTCAGCTGGCAAAGAGCCGTTGGCTCGGGTCGACCGGTCCGGTCGACCGTCCTCTAAGAGAAAACATAGTTCTCTTCGGGCGATCGACCGGTGTGGTCGACCCAGAAAACCCGAGAGCAACTGCTTACAGTCGGTCGACCCGGGCGGTCGGCCGATAGACGTGCACAAACGTGCACGTCCTGGCACTGGCGCCGGTCGACCGTGCCGGTCGGCCGGTCAGCCTGAAACAGGAAAAACAGCAGGATTTTGAGGTTGGAAAATTTTGTAAAAAATGTTTTAAAGAAAGGAAAGTTAAGTAATATGCTGGAAAGAGTATATGTACATGATCTAAACATGATATAAGTCATTGTAAAACTTGGAGTCATGTATAATTGTCAAGTCATGAGAAAAACTTAGAAACAAAAACTTGAAAACTTGTATTGTTGAAAATGTGTGTGTGTATCCTAGAGCCAATTTTCAAAACTCAAACTTTAACAATCTAATTCTTACATTGGTTCTAAGTACTACAAGTGCTTCAAGAGGGCTTTTCACCATGAGGTCTTCAACACTTGATTCTTGAGCCCAATTTGAGTTGACTTGAGTCCAAAACATTTGCTTATAGGGAATAAACCTTCTAGATGAGTTAGATCCCTGAAACACACTTAACCAATAAACAATATTAGTACAAATAACTAATATGTTTTGTAATCATCAAAACACACTAAACATGGGTGATTGTAACCTTGGGCCAACAATCTCCCCCTTTTTGATGATGACAAAACATATAGGTTATTTAAACAAAAATGAAAGAAGGGCTTGGAAAGCTCCCCCTCAAATAATGCTATGTATCAATAATGCTATGAAAGGCTAAATACATAAGGCATTGGAAACACATAATTTTAATAAAAACTCAAATACATCAAAGTAATACACCATAAACAAACAAAACAACAAACAAACTTATACTTTATTTATACTATTTCTCCCCCTTTTTGTCATACCTCAAAAAGGGTTAAACAAAACAAACAAAACAAAAGAGATTTTTCTTTAAGAATCCATAATGCAAACATTCAACTCACCACAAATAAAGGAAAATCTAGCATAATCCAATGGTTTAGTAAAAATATCGGCAAGTTGAAAATCGGTAGAAACATAATCAATATCAATATCACCTTTCTCATAATGATCTCTAAGAAAGTGATACCTAATGTCAATGTGTTTGGTTTTACTATGTTGATTTACATTCTTTGTCATGTGAATTGTACTAGTATTATCACAAAATATTTTAACATGATCAAAGTGTAAATCATAGTCGAGGAGAGTATGTTTCATCCAAAGAACTTGTGCACAACAAGCTCCGGCTGCAACATACTCCGCCTCGGCGATTGATAGGGCTACCGAATTTTGCTTTTTGGAAGACCAAGATACAAGACAATTACCTAAGAATTGACATGTTCTACTTGTGCTCTTCCTATCTACCCTACAACCCGCATAGTCGGCATCCGAAAAACTCTTCATATCAAATAATCCAGTTTTCGGATACCACAAACCCATTTCAATAGTGCCCTTAAGGTATTTAATAATGCGTTTTAAACCGCTACTAAATGAGACTCCTTAGGACATGATTGAAAACGAGCACAAAGACAAACGGAAAACATGATATCCGGCCTACTAGCCGTCAAATACAATAAACTACCTATCATGCTATGATAAAGTTTAATGTCTACACTTTTACCTTGTTCATCCTTACCAAGCTTTGTGGTTGTTGCCATGAGAGTTTTGCTCACTCTAGCGCCTTCAAGACCGAATCTCTTGATGAGTTCCTTTGTGTACTTGGCTTGATTGATGAAGATCCCATCCTTCCTTTGCTTGATTTGGAGTCCAAGGAAATAGTTGAGTTCCCCATCGTAGACATTTCAAATTCATCCTTCATGCATGATTCAAAAGCTTGGCAAAGGGATTCATTAGTAGAACCAAAAACAATATCATCTACATAAATTTGCACAATAAGAATGTCATTTTCTACATGTTTTGTAAACAAAGTGGTGTCAATTTTACCTTTCTTAAAACCATTTGAAATCAAAAATGAAGAAAGTCTTTCATACCAAGCCCTAGGGGCTTGTTTTAAACCATAAAGAGCTTTATCTAATTTAAACACAAAATCCGGACGTGTAGGATCAACAAACCTGGGGGGTTGTTCAACATACACCTCCTCTTCAATAAAACCATTTAGAAAAGCACTTTTAACATCCATTTGAAACAATTTAAAATCTTTGTATGAGGCAAAAGCTAGTGTCATCCGTATGGCTTCAAGCCGTGTTACGGGTGCAAAGGTTTCTTCAAAATCGATACCTTCGATTTGAGTGTAACCTTGGGCAACTAACCTAGCTTTATTCCTAACAACGTTACCCGATTCATCCAACTTGTTCTTAAAGATCCACTTAGTACCAATTGTTGGTCTATCGTGGGCCTAGGAACAAGGTGCCAAACTTGGTTGCGCTCAAATTGATTGAGTTCCTCTTGCATGGCTAGCAACCAATATGAATCGGCCTCGGCTTCGAGGACGTACTTGGGTTCAACATGAGAAATAAATACATAATGTCCACAAAAATCATGAAGTTTAGAGCAAGTGGTTACCCCTTTTGATACTTCACCTATGACGAGGTCCTTGGGATGATGAGGATTGTATCTCCAATCCTTTGGAAGTTGCTGAGTAGGCTCCACTTCAATTGATTGAATTTCATGTCCTTGAGCCTCTTCTACTTTAGCTTCACTTCCTTCATCATCCTTTGGCTTGTCTCCCATAGTAGGTGTATCCTCCAAAGTCACTTTCTCCAAGCCTTCATCCAAAGCATCTATTTCTACAACATTCTTAACAAACAAGTTAGATTCTTCAAACTTAACATGTATAGATTCCTCAGTAGTCAAAGTTGACTTATTGAAGATTCTATAAGCTTTACTAGTATTAGAATAACCCACAAAAATTGCCTCATAAGCTTTAGCATCAAATTTTTCTAAATTATCTTTTGTATTTAAAACAAAACATTTGCATCCAAAACCTTGAAATATGAAACATTTGGTTTTCTAGAAAAGTACATTTCAAAAGAAGTCTTTGAAGTATTTTTACACAAGAAAACACGATTTGATATATAGCATGATGTATTTACGGCCTCGGCCCACAAATAATGTGGTAGACCATATTCACTTAGCATTGTCCTAGCCATCTCTTGTAAAGTTCGATTTTTCCGTTCAACTACTCCATTTTGTTGTGGAGTTCTAGGATAAGAAAGTTCATGCTTAATTCCATGTTCTTCACAAAAAGTGGTAAAGGGTAGGTTAATGAACTCACCTCCTCTATCACTTCTTATTCTTAAAATTGAAGACTCTTTTTCCTTTTTAACTCTTTTCTTAAAATATTGGAAATATGAAAATGCTTGGTTTTTGTGTTCAAGAAAGAAAACCCAAGTAAACCGTGAAAAGTCATCAACCAAAACAAATGCAAATCTATTCCCACTTAGACTTTTGGTTTGTGTAGGGCCAAATAGATCCATATGAATTAGCTCCAAAGGACGTGATGTCATGATATCCTTAGTTGACTTGAAAGAAGACTTAGTTTGTTTCCCAAATTGACATGTGTCACAAACTCGGTCCTTTTCAAAACTCAAACAAGGAATACCTTTCACCATTTCCTTTGTGTTTAACCTAGATATATGGTCAAAGAAATATGCCCTAATCTTCTATGCCACAACCAAGAGTCATCATCGAGGGCTTTTAAACAAGTAATATTACAAGACATATTAGACATATCTATCATATAAACATTACTTTCACGAAAACCGGAAAACACACAAGTATTAGAAATTCTATCAATTACTTTACAAGCTACATTATCAAAAACTACATCAAAACCTTTATCACAAAGTTGACTAACACTCAAGAGGTTATGCTTGAGGCCATCAACTAAAACAACATTCTCAATTAAAGGGGATGTGCCGAGTTTTACATTACCAATACCGATGATTTTACTCTTGGTATCATCTCCGAAGGTGACGGTGCCACCTTCATGGTATCTTGATAGGGTTGCAAAGTTGTTGATGTCCCAAGTCATGTGCCTTTAGCAACCACTATCAAGATACCACAATCCTCTACGTCTTTGGGCCTTGGATGGTACCTACATCATTTAGTAAAATAGTTGACTTTGGTACCCAAATTTTCTTGGGTCCTTGAAAGTTAGTGTTTCGAACCCAAACATTATGACAAGATGCACTTAATCTATCATAGCAAAAATTAGCTAAGTGCCCTTTCCGCCCACAATGTGAACATGAGAACACTCTTCCATACATAAATGCATGATGTGTGTGTGAAGTGTGAGCATGTCTTGGGGGTTTGCCACGATGTAAAGGTTGTGTGGTATGAACATGAGCATGAGCATGGTAAACATTTTTCTTAGAGGCTTGTTTCTTAGGAAACATGGCCTCTATCTTCTTCTTATCAAACACACAATTTTTCAAAACAATTTCTAATGAGTCTATTCTTTCTTTAAGCATGGTAATCTCATTAGAATTAATTAGTGGGGACTTGCCTTTACAAGAAATCTTATATTTGTCAAAATCTTTTTGGGTGGAAACAAGAGTGGAAAGTAATTTATCTTTTTCTTTAGAAAGAGTAAAAACTTGATGATTAAGAGATTCATTTTCCTTTTTCATTTTTAAATACTTTTTCTTAAGAAAATCATAGTTATGTGATAGTTCTACAAAAGCTTCTCCTAGTTCATCAATGAAAAGTTCATTATTAGGAGAAGTGGAAGGGGTTACCTTACTTGTGCTTTCATTTGCCATGAAGCACATGTTGGCGGTGTCGATTTCCTCCTCGGATTCGCTCTCGGAATCCCATGTAGCTTTCATTGCCTTCTTCTTGTAGGGCTTCTTGGAGGTGGAAGGCTTTACTTTATCCGGACACTCCGCCACTATGTGTCGCGGCCTTTGACAATTGAAGCAAATAATCTTTCTTTCTTCTTTACCCCCTTGCCATCTCCTTCTTCCTTGAAATTTAGCCTTGTTGTACATCCTCCGGACGTTCTTCACAAGAAGTGAGAGCTCTTCGTCATCTTCTTCTTCTTCATCGTCTTCGTCGGAGTGTGTGGATTGACTTTTGAAGGCTAATGTCTTCTTCTTGGAAGGAGCCATGTCCTCCCTTACTTTCCTCTCCATCTCATGGGTTTTGAGGTTCCCAATGAGACCAATTAGCTCCATCTCCTCCTTGTCATTGAGTTCCTTCAAGGTGGTTGCTTTTACTTCCCATGAAGGAGGAAGAGCTCGGATGATCTTTCTAACTCTTTGATCGTTGTCGATAGCATCACCTAGAGAAGAAAGTCCATTAGTGATCTTTGTAAATCTTGTAACCATATCATCTATGGTTTCATTTTCTTACATGCAAAAATTCTCATATTGGGACCGAAGAAGGTCTATTTTAGCCCTCTTCACTTGTGAAGTCCCCTCATGTGTAACTAGCAAATGTGTCCAAATTTCATATGCGGACTTGCAATGAATAACTCTAGCTATATCATCATCATTAAGGGCTTGAAGAAGTGCATAGTGAGCCCTAGCATTGGCATCAAATTCTTTGGTCTCTATTTCGGACCAAGTGGATTCATCACCGGGGGGTGCACTAAAGGGTTTGGTCACGGCCTTTGCAACTCGACTACCTAGAGATTGCAAGAAAACGGTCATCTTAACCTTCCATATAGGAAAGTTAAGTCCATCAAACTTAGGGGGTGTCTTAATACCATCGGCCATCTTTACTAAGTGAGAATGAATGAAATGATTAGCAATATTAGGATCTCTCTAGGGTTGTTAAGCCAAGAGCCTAGTAATCAAGCTCTGATACCAATTGAAAAACACCTAGAGGGGGGGTGAATATGTGTAATTGCTAATCTATCAATCTTTTTAAAATTAAGAAGGATGAATGATGCAACGATCTCTTATAACAAGACTAAGAGCTGAATACCCCGTGAGAGGTTCTGAACTCCTTCCTCCCAATTCCCTTTGAATGGGTTAGAGGTGCGCAATGCAACCTTGTTGTATGAGAATTGATCGACAAAATATCAATGAATGAATAATAGGCAATGATGAAGAGCACACAATATATCACAAGTAGAGGAAGCAAAAAAAATGCTTGAAACAATAAGCAATAGAGAGCAATTGAAAGTAAAGCGAAATAGAGAGCAAGAGCAAGAAACAATCGCAAACACAAGTATTTGTTTCGAGGTTCGAGCCACCGCTCTACTCCCCGCCTTCACCTCCGTGAAGGGTTTCCACTATCCACCGAGGACGATTACAACGGTCTACCGAAGACCCGAGCACCGAGCTCCACCAAGTACAATAACCTCTACCGAAGAGGTGTCTCCACAAGAACAAGAAGAGGAACAAGTAACAAAAGTGATCACAACAAGATCACTAAACTCTTTTACAAACTCTCACTCTTTTATAACTTCCTTATAGAATGAGTAAGGGAATTTTGGCTCTAAGGAGTATAGTGAGAAAACTCAGTTGTAGAGATGATTTTTGCTGGAGAACACAACTGAAAACAAGCTCAAGAAAGAGTTGGAAATGAAGGGCTTAAAACACTTTTCTTCTCTTTTGAAAACTATGAAAACTTGAGGATTTTTCTTGGTGTTTTGTAAGAGACTCTTCTCCTCTATTTATAAGGAGAGAATAGGTTAAAAACAATTTATTTTAAGCTTATTTGTTCTGAAAAAGATCTCCAAAACCTCAGAAAAAGTCTGCCAAAACAGATTAAAAAGACAGATTTCAGAATTGCACAAAAGAGGAAAGAGCCGTTGGGCTTTTGCAAGCTTGGCGGTCGACCGGGCCGGTCGGCCGCCAGCTCAGCTGGCAAAGAGCCGTTGGCTCGGGTCGACCGGTCCGGTCGACCGTCCTCTAAGAGAAAACATAGTTCTCTTCGGGCGATCGACCGGGGCGGTCGACCCAGAAAACCCGAGAGCAACTGCTTACAGTCGGTCGACCCGGGCGGTTAAACCGACAGACGTGCACAAACGTGCACGTCCTGGCACTGGCGCCGGTCGACCATGCCGGTCGGCCGGTCAGCCTGAAACAGGAAAAACAGTAGGATTTTGAGGTTGGAAAATTTTGTAAAAAATGTTTTAAAGAAAGGAAAGTTAAGTAATATGCTGGAAAGAGTATACGTACATGATCTAAACATGATATAAGTCATTGTAAAACTTGGAGTCATGTATAATTGTCAAGTCATGAGAAAAACTTAGAAACAAAAACTTGAAAACTTGTATTGTTGAAAATCTGTGTGTGTATCCTAGAGCCAATTTTCAAAACTCAAACTTTAACAATCTAATTCTTACATTGGTTCTAAGTACTACAAGTGCTTCAAGAGGGCTTTTCACCATGAGGTCTTCAACACTTGATTCTTGAGCCCAATTTGAGTTTACTTGAGTCCAAAACATTTGCTTATAGGGAATAAACCTTCTAGATGAGTTAGATCCCTGAAACACACTTAACCAATAAACAAAATTAGTACAAATAACTAATATGTTTTGTAATCATCAAAACACACTAAACATGGATGATTGTAACCTTGGGCCAACAGTGCCCGGGTGGTGAATGCATCAAAGGTTAACGAACAAATCGTCACTTGTATCGCTATCTAAGAGGCACCTATTTTGGAGATTGTCCATGGCTTGATAACTTCTCCACTTGAGTATTTTATTTCTAGCTAGTCCTATATATGCATAGGATTTGCTAGTTTCATTTTGTGATAACATGCTTTATTTATATAGACTTGCATGCCCTTATTTTTTGTATCTTGACTATAGTTGAGACTGTGTATTTAGTTTGATTTTATTCTAATCATATTTTGTTTGTCCACGTATCAAAGATTTTTTGGTTAATAAATGTTTTTTTATTGTCAAATATGAAATTTATTTAACCATAATTAAGCAAGTAAATGGAGATAGCAATTGCGCGCCTTAACTCTTATCCAGAGGAATGTCGAGGAGAAGTTCAGAACTCTTAAAGGGGTATTCGGCTTCAATATCTCAAATTTACAATGCTTAATTATTGAGAAAATATTGTTATTAATAAATAAAATAAATGAAAATTAATTTAATGTGTTTTTCATGCCTACTAAAATTTTAACTTTGTTTTCATGTTTTATATGCAATAATATATTAGTCTCAAATTTTCTTTTACAAAAAATAACTAACTTTAAAACAAAAATATAAATTTTACTATTTTGGGCTGTTACGGTCCACTGACAGGTCAACTGAGTTAGCCTGTCATAGGCCCCGGTCGACCGAGATAACCTAGAGTACAAAAAAATTGTTTTGCCCGAAGCCGGTCGACCGGGCAGTTGACCGACTGAAACCAAGATTGCTCTCGGTTTGCGCCGGTCGACCAGGCGATCGACCGAGAGTCAGGTAAACTATTTTTACCCAGTTTCTTATATAGCCCTAAATCCCTAATTCTTCCATTCTATCTTCTCCAACCGACTCCTCTCTCTTCCCCTTTTCAAGTCTCTTCCTCCTAAATCAAATTCAACCTATTAAAACTCTTTCCAATCCAAAAATTATCTTATAAAATTTGTTAAAATCATTCTCAGGCTCCAGATTTGCAATATTTCAAGGGATTTTTCTTGGATTTTGAGGTATAACCAAAATTTCTCCTTAATTTCTTCAATTTTTCTTATTATTCTTGTTTATTTATCTTTATTTCGTGCTATTATCCTATTTAATCCATCATCATGTCCAAAAGATCCCGATCTGAGAAGGAGAAAACCCTTGAATCATTATCCACCCCTTCATCTCCCAAAATGCATCTCACAGATATACCATAATCCACAATAAATATGTCATCTCTCGTAGGACTGTGGTGCTTAGTAATTTTGAGCACCTTAATCTTACAAATATTTTAAGTACTAGTTCACTTGAGTAATCTGTCACCATGAAAGAACCTGTTTATCCTGAATAGTACATTATTTTTACTATTACCTGTCTTTCCAACATAATCATATCAGGTCTAGAGTTATGGGCAAGGATATAAATATTTCTCTTAATAAATTTGTAACTCTCCTACATCTCTCCTGTAAGGGGGTAGATATTTATAATGTGGATCTTCATGAATTTGCTTATCCTGACGGTGAGTCTGCCCACATCGCATCTATTTTGCTTCATGATAATGATAACCCCGCTTTAGTTAGGAATAAGGAGGTGAAGTAATATACTCTCACCACCCAAATCTTAGCTAATATCATTTTCTATAACCTCCTGCCAAAATTAGGAGAGTATAGTTACGCTGGGGTTCTGGTCCTCTCCTGATCTATGGCCTTCTGAAATGCATTAGAATAAATGTTCCTAAACTCATCATCAATTACATGACGTCCGATCATCTTCTAGTCCTAAACCGGCACTTGCCCTTTGGGATACTTTACACGTCTTCTAAAGCAACTCAGATTCGATCTTTCCACTGAACGGTCCATCGAACCGTCAGTTGACATCAATAACACTCTCCTTAAGAGGATGCGTGTTAAGAAGCGTCAACTCAGATTCAATCTTTCCACTAAACGGTTGATTAGTCTCTAATTTTGCATAATTTTCATCACATCTCACATTTATTTGATAAATAAATTCTGCTAATAATACCTTACTTGCTTGATCCTAAGTCAATGGTGTTCAAATGAAGAAGAAGACCCAAATCACTATTTAATTGATGATTAAATGACTATTAAAATAGATATTGACCTAGAGAGCTGATTCTGCCAAAACCAGGGGCTGAAAAATCAAAATCGGGAACTTTATCCGACAGGGCGACAACCAGGCAACGCGCAGCAGGCAGCGCCGCACGCGCCGCCCAAGCACTGCCGCGGAAACACGGCATTTGCCGCGTTTCCGCGGCAATGCGGCCGCGCCGCGCGCGCCGTTTTGGGTCACATCTTGTCCCCTGCCCCCCCTCTTCGCTGGTGCCTATAAATACTCCTCTGGAGTTTGCAGAAGAAAAGATATGCAAGGTTTAGGGTAGTTCTCATTTTCCATTTTATAGTTTAGGTAGTGTAGTGTAGTTTTTCTTCTTCTCCCTCTTTGTATTTTCCATTTTGTAGATTTTGTAATAGGGAAAGAGAGTGGTTCATGCTTGGAATGCAAGAGTGCTTCTAATAGAAGGTGACAATCTATGAAAGGTGCTCTCTTTACCTCTCTATGTTTTCTTCTCTCTAATCTTTTTTACATGTGTAACTAATTTTTCTCTCATGGCAACTAATTACTAACCACCAACTTGCTATCTTCTTTTATGATAATCCACATAAATCTAATAGCCTCATTTTGGCCTTGCTCTTGCAAGAGTCATTGATGGCTCATGATGATGGATCTAACTCTAACTTCCTAACCACTAACAAGCTAACATTACTTTACTCCATGCTTACTTTTCTATAGTATTGATGGTTTAAGTGTAGCTTGAACTTGTTTGTTGAGTTGGGTTGTGAAGAGTTACATATGGGTCATGCTTTGTAAAGCTCTTGAACCAAGGACTAGTGATGGCTAATGATACATGTGAGGCAACTATCACTAAGAGGTTAGCGTGTTGGTGGAGTCATTAGTAGTTAGTAGCCGTAAGTTTTCTTTGTTTTTCACTTTATTTTAGAAACAACAAAAATCACAAATACATTCTTTTCAATGTTTCCCACTTATTCGTATTTCACCGTATCTCTCTTTTCATTCTTTTCTTTCTTTTCTTTTGATTCTTTAAAACTTTGAAGATTCTTTAACAAACACGTGAATCAACCGGTAAAGCTTCTATCGCCTCCCGTCCTTGTGGATTCGACTCGTTTTAGCCTCTATGCTATAACGGAAGTATCGAGGAAGCCACAGCACACACACTTTAAATATCACTTTCAAAACATACACTTTTTGTGCGCGGTTTTCCCCGATCAAATTTTGGCGCCGTTGCCGGGGATGGGAACGGTTTGATTTCACAAGTTTGTTAACTTTTCTTCTTTGTTTTTTGGTGTGCAGGTTAAATTTTAGCATTACAGAAGTCCACACTTGCTCAAGTGTGGTCGGGTAATTTCTTGTACATTCATATACTCTGCTGCTAATTTTTTTTTATTATTACCTGTACACTGTAAATAATTTTAAGAATTAAAATACGGAAATTGGATGCTCTAAAAATGGTTTAGACATTTGTATCTAGGCATGTGTCAATTTTCATTCCAATATACTGTATTTTATTCTTGTGTTGTTGTGATATTGATAAGAGGTGTACATATGGCATTGCATATAGCATAGGACAAACACTTCAGTGATTTACTCGCTTTTTTGTGTTCATCTTATCTATATTACACACTTGCACAAATTAAACTTAAGGGCAACACCCAATACAACATAAAGTGGGGAAGTTATTACCCTCCCTTAGCCCAAAAATCACCTCCCCACTCATACAACCCAAGCCTTAATAAAAATTGCTAGACGTTGGCCCCTAGGGACATCTCGGACTCATTTAGGAGATTGACCTAAGGGGGAAGTTGTTAGAAGTTGACTCTTACTAAATCGGTGTCTAATGTTGGGGATTGAGAGGCGAAACCTCGAAGAACAGTGGTTTGGCATAATTAGGCGCGTTGCTCTGGCACGGATACCTCCCACTGATCTTGCCCCTACCTGGCCGATTAACTTGTGGTCCGCTTCCGACAATATACCCCCCGTGGACAATCTAACCAGTTAGGAGTCGTCTAGGTCTAAGTAAACCTAGCATAGGCTTGTTTTCTTTTTCTTTTTCTTTGTTTGTTTGCTTGTTTGTTTGTTTTCTTTTTTGTATACTGTGATATGGATTTTAACAACAACAATTCTTTCAACCATAATATGAATCCATATTTCACTCCGACCTCATTTGATTCGGATAACTCCAACTCGGCTATGTACAACATGAACCAACCATATATGCCGAGTTGGGATTATCCGACTCAATATGACCCTTATCCTTAACCATATGACCATAATTTTCAAAATAATTTCAACTCTTCACAGAGTTCATGGGGATCCACCTACCCCGAGTCAAATTTTCAACCATCTTGTCCACAATTTCCACAATATCCATTCCCCAATTTTGATTCATATACTCCTTTTGAAGAAAAATCATCATTGGAAAGGAGTATGGAAGAGTCCCTACAACAAATGCAAAATTTGCTCAATTCACAATCCTTCCCATATCAAACTCCACATACTCCTTTTCTAGAGCATCCAATTGAAGAAGAATCTAAACTAGAAAAACGTTTGGAAGTCTTTTGTGAAAGAATGCAAAACATGTTGGACTCATCCTCTCAACCAAAATTTCAAGAGTCCTACTCATCTTTTCCAGTCTCACCTATTCAAAATGAACAAACTTCAATACTGGACTTGAGTATGGAACCCTTGTGTGAGTCCGAGCAGCAACCACAAAATCCGATGGACTCACAAATCCACCATAATTTCCAAAATCAACTTCCATACTCATATTTTCAAGAGCCAATTACAAAGAGTATGGAAGACATGATTCCGAATCCAAATTCTGTTACACGGCCTATCAGTAGATTAGATTCACTTTTGAGCGAATTGATCAATGAGAGCGAGGAAAGTCTTTCTTGTCAACCTTTGACCGATTCTTATATCCCTAACTCTACTGATTGGACCCATGAATCATGTCATTTTGGAAATCCAGCTTCAATTTCAGAACATACATTTGCACTTGACCACGCTCCAAGTTATGAAAATCGCCTGGACATTCTGGCAAGTTATCCCTTTCCTGAAATTGAACTTGAAGATGAATGTGAACCTGAGCTTCAAGTTAGCGATTCGAGTCCATTCCTTGAATCAATATCGACTCCTGTAGTGTTACCTGTAATAAGTGACGTTCTTGAGCCAGTTTTGATTCCCATACTTCCTAAATTTGACTCGATCATTTCACCCATTCACATTCCTTCTGTGGACGAAAATCAAGATTCAATTTCATTATATCTATTTGAACTTGCCCAAAATTTTGAGAACCACCTTGACATTTTAGCAAGTTATCCTTTTCTCGAAATTGAACTTGAGCTTGAAAGTGATCCTGAACCTCATATTAGTAATTCCATTTCACTTTTTGAGTCAATAATGACTCCGGTATCTTTACCAGATTTTTTTCTATATTCCGGAGTCAATGTTGAATCCTGTACCGGTACACCGTGAAATAGAATCACCAATCTCTCATGATCACACTTCATTCATGGGGAAAGTGTGTGAACATCACTTCTTTGATTTGGACCCTATTTTTGAACTAATTTTGACTCTCATTGTTGACTCTCGACTTGATCTGAGTCAACTTCCCGAGTTGGTATCGATTTTTGTTCCTATTCCATTTGAGTCCAAATCAATCATCTCTCAAAATCACACTTCATTGTTGGACAAGAATGTTGAAGAAAATGACTCTATAATTATTTTTGAAAATTTGAAATTAGATGAGGATAACTTTTTAAATAAGATCATTCATTCAATCAAAATTTTATTGGGTCATATTAGAGAGGTCCTTGGTGGATTTCTGGATGATCCACGATATCTTGATTGGGTCGCAACGCTTGGCCCAATCCGACCACCACCAGAGCCACCCCCTTGAGGTAATCTTCCTTCCCTCTCCATTTGTTTCATGTATTTACACATTCATGATACATTGAGGACAATGCGTGAGATAAGTGTGGGGGAGGGTTGACTAACATAGTTAGTTTTATATTTTCTTTCTTTTATACTTCTTTTTACTTTAAAAAAAACAATCTTTTATAAAAACTCTTTTCTCTTCTTTTTACAAAACTTTTTGAAACAAGAGAAATAGTTTTTGATTTCTTTTTAAGAAAATTAAGATTATCTTAGGAATTATGAAGACCTAAAATTATGAAATTTTAAACTGAGTCAAAATAATAAATCTTGTCTAAATTATAGGATAAGAAAGTGAGATTGAAAAGATAATTTGATCTTGAATTTTTTGCCTTAGATTTATGCACTCCACACTTACACAATTTTTGGGATTGAAACAAAAACTAAAAATGCCATAAAAAATATATATATTAAAAATATATAAAAAAACACTTATTGAAGTTGGGTAATTATGCCTCAGGAAGCATGATTATTCATACATAAAATGGTGAACAAAAAATAAAATAACCCCTTTAGTTTTGTGGCCTTATTTACTCAAGTCCTTAAGTCCGAGGGATGTTTTCTCATCTGGTGCCCAAAGACCATCTAGTTTGGGAGTCACCGGCTATAGGCTCACTACCCGGTAAATAAGAAAGCCTAAGAAAACTAAGGGAAGAAAAAAATAGAAAAAAATATATTTAAATAAACGGCATGAAAGTTTGAGTCGATATCCTAAAATCTTCACAGTCCACAAAGTGCATATTTTTCTAAGAGTTTTATGAAAGATCAAAGAGTCAATTCAATTTTAAATTCTTACATTTAATTTATAACAAGATTTTTTATATTTTGACTTAGTTTAAGAAAGAACAATTTCTGGTTAACCTCTGACCTTGGATCACTTATATTTTCACAAAAGTACTTCAACACTTTTCTTTATTTCAAAAATGCGTTTTCAAAATACTAACATTTGATTTCTTTCTTTATGGATTTTGTGGGTGTAATCCGCTGAAAACCCTCAGGAGACAAAACTCCTCCTCTAAGGGAAACTTAGAGGTTTAACGGCTTGTTGCACATGCTCAGTGCAATCGCGTCACCTGCGAAAGTGGTGTAATAATTCCTTAGTTTTTTGTTTTGCTCGGGACGAGCAAAAGATAAGTGTGGGGGTGTGATTAGTCTCTAATTTTGCATAATTTTCATCACATCTCACATTTATTTGATAAATAAATTCTGCTAATAATACCTTGCTTGCTTGATCCTAGGTCAATGGTGTTCAAATGAAGAAGAAGACCCAAATCACCGTTTAATTGGTGATTAAATGGCTATTAAAATAGCTATTGACCTAGAGAGCTGATTCTGCAAAAACCAGGGGCTGAAAAACTAAAACCGGGAACTTTATCCAACAAGGCGACAACCGGGCAACGCGGAGCAGGCGGCGCCGCACGCGCCGCCCAAGGACTACCGCGCGCCGTTTTGGGTCACATCTTGTCCCCTGTCCCCCTCTTCGCTGGTGCCTATAAATACTCCTCTGGAGTTTGCAGAAGAAAAGATATGCAAGGTTTAGGGTAGTTCTCATTTTTCATTTTGTAGTTTAGGTAGTGTAGTGTAGTTTTTCTTCTTCTCCCTCTTTGTATTTTCCATTTTGTAGATCTTGTAATAGGGAAAGAGAGTGGTTCATGCTTGGAATGCAAGAGTGCTTGTAATAGAAGGTGACAATGTATGAAAGGTGCTCTCTTTACCTCTCTATGTTTTCTTCTCTCTAATCTCTTTTACATGTGTAGCTAACTTTTCTCTCATGGCAACTAATTACTAACCACCAACTTGCTATCTTCTTTTATGATAATCCACATGAATCTAATAGCCTCATTTTGGCCTTGCTCTTGCAAGGGCCATTGATGGCTCATGATGATGGATCTAACTCTAACTTCCTAACCACTAACAAGCTAACATTACTTTACTCCATGCTTACTTTTCTATAGTATTGATGGTTTAAGTGTAGCTTGAACTTGTTCGTTGAGTTGAGTTGTGAAGAGTTACATATGGGTCATGCTTTGTAAAGCTCTTGAACCAAGGACTAGTGATGGCCAATGATACATGTGAGGCAACTATCACTAAGAGGTTAGCGTGTTGGTGGAGTCATTAGTAGTTAGTGGCCGTGAGTTTTCTTTCTTTTTCACTTTATTATAGAAACAACAAAAATCACAAATACATTCTTTTCAATGTTTCCCACTTCTTCGTATTTCACCGTATCTCTCTTTTCATTCTTTTCTTTCTTTTCTTTTGATTCTTTAAAACTTTGAAGATTCTTTAACAAACACGTGAATCAACGGTAAAGCTTCTATCGCCTCCCGTCCTTGTGGATTCGACTCGTTTTAGCCTCTATGCTATAACGGAAGTATCGAGGAAGCCAAAGCACACACACTTTAAATATCACTTTCAAAACATACACTTTTTGTGCACGATTTTCCCCGATCAACGGTCCATCGAACCATCAGTTGACATCAACAACACTCTCCTCAAGAGGATGCGTGTTAGAGAGCGTGCTCATGCTCCTCAGCCGCAGCCTATCATTTCTGCTGTTGCTCTAGGATCTTCTTCTGGTTCTTCTACTTCCTTTGATCCCTATCATGCATTCTCCACTCAGCTTCGTGAGCATATCCAGCAGATGGCGGCTCAGATGGCCGCTCACTTTCAATGGTTAGAGCAGCGAGTGGACAATGTTAACCACATTTGTGATTCCAATCGCTATATGCAGACCTAGATTCATGACATCTACAATAGGAACACTTGGCCGACTCCTCTTCCGAGTGGTCGATCACAGCAACTTCCTCCCGCGGGTCCTCCTTTTGACGCATGGGTTCCTCCTCCTGCTGTTCCTGAGGCACCAGCTTCCCCAGAAGACCCTGATTTTCAGGAGGGTTGACCCCTTTTGTTGATGACAAAAAAGGGGGAGAGTTATTTGATGGAGTTATTTTGGGAGTTAGCTTTTATGCCTTTATGTTTTATTTTCTGTATTTGGAATTCGATATGTATTTTCTTTTATGGACATATGATTTGCGTATTTGTATTTTGTTTTTGAGGTTGGCATGAACCTCTAAGATTGTATGAACATATTTATTTCTGATATGGTAGTTATCCTTATTGTCTCTATGTAGTATATATGTTTGATTGTGTATTGTTTCTTATTCCCTGTTGATTCAACCATCTACCTCTTGTTTTTAGGTTGGAGGTATTTCTGGATGGATGGAGGAAACCATTTGTGCATACTCTTTTATAACTCAGTATCTTTGTTATGCATAAATGATTGGCATATGAGTCTAACTGTTTTATCCTTTAAATATAACTTTATTGTGCATTTAGCTCTTTTATATCATATTCTTATATATGCATGTGTTAAGAGGGAGCTTCACTTGAAGTTTCTTCCCAAAATATTTGTAATAACTCCATATGTTTTGTCATCATCAAAAAGGGGGGATTGTTGGCCCAAAGGCCATTAGCCCTTAGTTTTGATGATAACAAACCATATGTAGTTAGGTATTAACAAATTTGTTTAATTAAGTTTCATGAAAAATCATATGTTGCATTTCGGCTCCATCACACGACTCACACATTTGGAAGCCAGAAGATTTAGATCTCAGAGCCTAACAAACTAGAAGAGCTCAAGAATCAAGCATATCGAAAAGACTATTTCAAGATTTATATTTTTACTATTTCTATTTTAGTTAGGATTTATAGACATTTGTTAAAACTAAGATAAAACAAGTTGATAGTTTTTGGGATTATCACACACACACACATTTCATAATCCTTAGTATTTTCAAACAAAATTTTATTATCTGGTTTCTATCGAGTTTCAGAAAAATAAGTTTCAGAAAACCAGGTTTCAAAATACAAGTTTTGGAAAAACTAGTTTTGGTTTAGAGAAAAGATTTTTTTTTCAAAATATAGTTCTGATTTATTTGGTGTTGATCTATGATCACACTCTACTTCCTCAAAGTCCTAGAACTCTATTTTGTATCTATATGTCAAAAGAAATTTTGTTGAAAAATTTTTGACTTCAACAAGATTTCCAAAATTCTGTTTTGGCCCTCAGCCGGTCGACCGCTGGTAAAGTAAAATTGCTCTGTCGATCAACCAGGCGGTCGACCAACGTGCACCAAAGTGCAGGAGTGCACTTCGGTCGACCAGGCTGGTTGACCGTGTTAAAGAGCAGTGCTCTATGTTTGTTCCGGTCGACTAGGCCGGTCGACCGACTGAGAGTTTTTACTCTCTGTTTGGGATCCACGGTCGACCGTCCGGTCGACCGCTTTCCCAACTGTCGGAAATTTGACCGTTGGCGGTCGACCGCCGGTCGACCGACAGCAGAGAAATCTGCTGAGTTGGCTCCCAACGACTAGTTTCAGTTTTGTCTTTTGTTGGGTCTTCTTCCAACAAATCTATTGAGTTTTCTACCCCTATTTTCATCCCCTATAAATAATGGGAGTATGAAACAACCTAACAACAAGATTTACAAGCCTTACATTAAAGTTTTTCAGAGTTTAACCTCTTTGCAAAAGATTTTCTCTTGAGCCAACTATTTCCAAAAGTTGGTGTTTTAGCTTGAGACATTTTCTTTACTTCTCTACTTGCTATTTGCACTATACAATCCCAAATGTTTTACTTTCTCATCTTGATTTTAGGGTTGTGCTTGTGAGCTATCTTTGTGATCAAGTGTTGATCACCATTTTCTTCAATTGAGAAGTTGTAGAGGTTACGGCCTCGAGCGAGCTAGTGAGCTCCAAGTTGGTGTTGCGGCACCGTGAGAGAGGACAAGTGTGTCCGAAGAGTTCTAGTGAGCACTTGAAACCGATTGACGATCCGATGGGATCGCTTATAGTAGAAATCCTTCATCGTGTTGAAGGCGAGAACGTAGAGCAGTGACTCGAACCTTGAAACATATTCTTGTGTTTGTGATTGTCTACAATCTCTCTGAACTCTACTCTATTTCTTTAGTTGCACTCATATTGCTTACTCTTTTGTAAGATCTATCTAATTGTTTTACTTATTGCTAATTTGTTTTTAATTTCACATTAATTGCCATTAAGTATAGCCATCACCTATTCACCCCCTCTAGGTGATTTTCAAAAAGTGATTAAGGGAGAGATTTAATGGGAAAAAATATTAAGTCGGTGGAGATAGTCGGTGGAAAATCTGTGGAAGAATGGAGAAGATGAAGAAATAGAAAAAGAAATAGAAATGAATTTTATATTATTATTTTAATTGGACCAAATATTGACTAGTTCAGAATTGTTCCCAAAAATTCTGTAAAATATAAAATATTAGCCAAAGGACTAAGATAAAATCTAATTCAAGAAATTCAGTTTAATTTAAAAATTAAAAATTTGGGAATCGACCGGAGATAATGGCTGACGCTGGTTTGGCCAGATTTTGGACTGATTTAGAAAAATCTCCAAAAATATGCTAAAATAGAAAATATAATTTTAAAAAAATTTGAAAATAGATTCTTGAAATTAATCTCGGTTGTGAATTAAAAATCATGAAGTAGACTAGTGATATCAGTGACTATCGAAATCGAAGATTTTTCAAAATAATTCAGAAATTGAAATTGGTTCGATTAAACTACCAGAAAGATCAAATCGAAGATGTACGACATATCAAGTACAAATACGATGATATGTATACCTAGGACTGGGGATTACAGTTAGTGTGCTACTCAGATGCTTCAGAGTGGTTATTAGATACTGGTGCAACCTATCACATATGTCCCGGAAAGGAATGGTTTTATAACTTTGAGAAGTTGAATAGCAGAGTGGTGATCATGGGAGATGATGGAGCATGCCAAACGAATGTGATGGGTACCGTTCGCATCAAGATGTTTAATGGTGTAGTAAAGGACTTGATAGAAGTGAGATATGTTTCTCAGATAAATAAGAACATTATATCTGTTGGAACTGTGGAGTCAAAGGGACTAAATGTGACATTGGAGAATGGTGTTCCCAAGGTCACGAAGGGTTCATAGTTGTAATGAAGAGAGATAAAAACTTATATTACTTGAAGGATAATACAGTTACAGGTGCTTTAGTAGCCGTTGATGACTCTGATGAAGATGCTACAAGGTTGTGGCACATGATAGGCCATGCGGGAGAAAAATCTATGCAATTATTGGCTAGGTAGGGCTTATTGAAGGGTACGAAGACCTACAAGAAGGATTTCTTTGAGCACTGTGTAGTGAGCAAGAAAACTAAGGTGAAGTTTGGCACGGCAATTCGTCGTACCAAAAGAATTCTTGATTAAATGCATAAAATGTTTGGGATCCCTCAAGGAATCCATCTCTTGGAGGAAAATATTATTTTGTCTCCTTTTTGATGATTACTCTAGGCGGAATTGGGTGTAAATTGTGTCGCAAAATAGCGAAGTCCTAGATATCTTTGTGGTGCGAAAAAGAAGAATTGAGTTGCAGACAGGAAAAAAGTTCAAGACACTCAGGTCCGATAATAGAGAAGAGTACAAGAGTGATCCGTTTTTGCAGTTGTATTGTGCTGAAGGTATTAAAAGACACTTCACAGTGAGAGAAACTCAGCAACAGAATTGGGTGACAAAAAGATTCAACCGTACTTTGCTGAAGAAGATACGATGTTTGTTGTCCAATAATGAGTTAAGCAAGACATTTTGAGGAAATGCAATGATATATGCAAGTCATCTCATCAACAGGTTGCTATCGTCTGCGATAGGAGGAAAGACTCTGATGGAGATGTGTCAGGCAAAACTACTTCAGATTGTGATATGCTTCGTGTATTTGGATGTCCAACTTTTTATCATATGAGTTATGGGAAGTTGGAGCCACGAGCAAGAAAGGTCGTGTTTTTAGGATTCAAGAGAGGAGTGAAAGGATATGAACTCTGGGATTCTAAAGACCGAAAGATTATTCTCAGTAGAGATGTTACTTTTGATTAGTCTTCTAGGATGAAGACTCTGAGCTCTTAGCAGGTGGAGAGTGGCCAGACCAGTGAGATATCATAGCAAGTGGAGAGTGATACATCTCCACCATCTCTAGATAGTTCTGTATCATTTAGGGTGTCATCTGTTGTGACACAGTATGAGCATCATGTACAAGAAGTACAGGATACAGAGGATATGATTTAGGATCAGGAGCCAAAAGGTCAGGCTCAGGATTCTATTGCAGTACACATGCCCAAGAGGAATATACAAAAGCCGACACGATTTTCAGAGATGGTGGTGGCCTATGCACTTCCAGTGGAGGCCGTTGAAGATAGTGTCCCGTCTATTTTCAGGGAAGCAGAGTTGAGCTCTGAGTCTGAGTTGTGGAGGATACTATAGTTGAGGAGATTGAGTCTCTTCATATTAACGACACTTGAAAATTTGCTGAGTTACCCAAAAAGAAGAAGGTCATTGGATGCAAATGAGTTTATGTAATAAAGGAAGGATCTCCAGATGGTATTGTTCGCTACAAGATTAGGTTAGTAGCCAAGAGCTATACACAAAGGGAGGGTATAAATTAGGTGTTCTCGCCCGTTGTGAAGCACTCTTCCATTCGTATACTATTGGCACTTGTAGCACAGTATAATTATGAGCTGGCAGCACAGTATAATTATGAGCTGGATTAGATCGATGTAAAGACCGCCTTTCTGCATAGCGATCTTGAGAAGAAAATCTACATGACACAATCGTTAGGGTTAAAGCTACATGGAAGGAGAAGTTAGTGTGTAAACTTAAGAAGTAACTATATGGACTGAAGCAGTCACCTAAATAATGGTACAAGCGCTTCAACAATTTATGATGGGTTGTGGATACACCAGGAGCTTATTCAACAATGTGTTTATTTTCGCAAGCTACCGAGTGGTGAGTATATCTACCTACTCTTCTATGTAGATGATATGCTAATAGTTTCTAAGAATAGATCATCAATAGATAAGTTGAAAATACAATTATCTTCTGAGCTCAAAATGAAAGATCTGGGAGAAACTAAGGGGCTGTTTGGATGCTCAAAAGTGGGTGGAAGTGAGGAAGTAGGATTCTTTCGTTTTAAAAAATGAGAATTTGTGTTTCTTTTCCAGTGTTTAGATGGTAGTTGGGAAGTGTAATTGAAAAAGTGTAATATCATTTTCGGTATTTGGTTGGTAATGTGAAAGTGAAAATGGAAAGGTTGATCACAAAATTGACCGTAAAATAATATCAAAATAAAAATTAATTATGAAAAAAATTAGACTGTAATTAGAATGCAAGTAAGATTTACATGACCACAAAATTAACTGTTTTAAGTTATAACTTATTATAAATGAAATTTATATGACCACCAAATTAACTGTAGCACTTTGGAAGTGAGAAAATGTTGTGTAAAAGAGAAAAGAGAAAAGAAAAAAGGATTTTTTCATTTTTCTTTTCCGGTATTTGGATAGACAGCGAAAGTGAAAAATGACACTTTCTACTTTCTCACTTCCACCCACTTCCTTGAATCCAAACAGCCTCGAAGAGGATACTAGGTATGAAAATTGATAAAGATAGAGTGAGGGAGAGAGTGAGTTTGACTCAAAAAACTTACTTGTAAAAAGTGCTTTAGAGATTTCTAATTGGTGATGTAGCTAAGTTTGTGAGTAGTCCGTTGGTCCCTCACTTCAAGCTTTCAGTTTGAATCTCCAAAAACTGTAGATGATCGTGAGTATATATCTAACGTTCCATACGTCAGTGCAGTAGGTAGTCTTATGTATGCTATGATGTGCACGAGGCCAGATTTGTCACAGGCCGCGAACATAATATCAAAATACATGCATGATCCTGATAGGGGTCATTGAGAGACTGTGAGAGAGATTCTGCGGTATATCAAAAGTACCATAGATGTTAGGTTAGTTTTTTAGAAGGATGTTGCTGGTAAGCAGGAGTGCGCAGGTTATATTGATTCTGATTATGCTGGGGATCTTGATAATCGTTGGTCTACTGCAAGATAACATGTTTACTTTGTCACAGGCACCAATGAGTTGGCGTTATACCTTATAGTTCACTGTGACTTTGTCGACAGCAGAAGCAAAGTACATAGACATGGCAGAGATTGTGAAGGAGGCGATTTAGATTCAGATCTTGATGCATGACTCGGGGATCAAACAAGACTTCTTGAATGTTCATTGTGATAGCATGAGTACTATCTGCCTAGCGAAAAATCAAGTCTATCATGTGAGGATGAAATATATTAATGTCAGGTAACACTTTATGCAAGATGTTCTTGAAGATGAAGATACTGAGTTGAAGAAAATTCACACAAAAGGCAATCTCGCAGTGATTAAAAAGATTGTTCTCAGAGTCAAGCTTAATAATTGTAAAAACTTGTTCTGATTCCTTCCAGTTGCTTGAGTTCGGTGGAGCTCATTTGGATGAACGGCGTGAGGCTTGACCCCCTAGGTAGCCGTAATGGTGCAACCCAATCGTTGAAGCCAAGATCGTGTATCGATTTCACCCGCATCGCTCAAGTTGAGATCATGTGTCGATTTGTCGAGATCATGTGTTGATCTTGCTCGGATAGCTCAAGTTGAGATTGTGTGTCTATTTTGTCGAGATCGTATGTCGATTTCGCCCAGAGTTCTCTGGAGTTCGGCTCAAATTTAAAAAATCTTCACCGAGATGAAGAATGTAAAGAGAGGAAAAAAAAAGAAAATGGAGGTTTTTATGGTCGACTGACATGCACAGACAGGAGAAAACCCATTTGCCAGTCGACCGCCCGGTCAACCGGCCCAACTCTTGAAAAGCTGAGACTTGGATTCGGTCGACCGAGCGATCGATCGACATTTCTAGTAAGTTTTGAAAGATTGTGTCGTCGATCGGGCAGCCGACCACTTACTTGGAGCGGTCAACCAGTTGGTCGACCGACGGTCAGGTCAGAGCAGATTCTGAACCCGACCTGGAGCTGAATTGGGGGTTTCTTCTCCTCCCTATAAATAGAGGGATGAGTTCATTTTTAGAATTTAAGTTAAATTGAATAAGTTCTTGAGAGTATATTATAAATCCTCTTGTGATCTTGTGTATATCATTAGATCTCTCTCTCTCTCTTCTGTCTTGAGGACGTAGGCATTTTATCGAATCTCGTAAATCTCTCTCTCTCTCTCTCTAGAGAGAGAGAGATTGTTCGTAGATCTAGGATTCTAGGATTTTGTACTTTAGCTGGTTTCGGGTCCTACACAAATTCCATTTTATGTTGAGACGAAAACACAAAGGTTGGCCAAGTATATTCTTTGAGTCTTGAGATATCAAAGTATATTCTCAAGACTCAAGTGTTTGTTAGCTAGAGAGAAGATAAAATGTTGTCCTTTAACTTTTCCTCTCCGAAAGCTACACTTTGATGACTACTAACAAAGAATGATTCTTTCTTGCATTGAAAGAAAAGTATATATCTGCAATTTCTAAAAAAAGTCTTGTGGGGAAATATAGAAAGAAGCTATCATAATTATTTGGTCTGAATCTATAACTTGGAGGTGTTGGTTTGATTCTACACTAGATTTTTCTTTTTTGGTGTTTTAAATGATTCAACTTTAGAGAGTCAACGCGGAGCAATTTTATACATTCCATGCACATGATATTCACTACACACATCATAAGAAAACCATGAATTCTAATCTAAACAATGTGTTTGGAAATTAAAAAAAAAATTAAGCGAGAAAGAAAAGACTTTTTGTTAGCATATCACAAATGCGAAATGATTGAAGAAGGAAACCAAAGAAAATGCGTTGAAGCATTCTAGCTGAAACGGTGAAAAGAAGTCCCTATTCTCATAAGATAGACTTTCAGCGTCCTATTTTATTTTTATTCTGATTTTATTGTATAAGAAAATCCAAAAAATATGTTACACATTATCAATTTTTCTTATTACCAAAGCACAGTCAAGAAAGAACCTTTTTTGGCTTTTGAATACTTAACTCCAGTTTTGCCTTTCGGATGACTTCTAATATGAACTCTCGAAAAAAGTTTAAGCCTCACAAACATTTTTAGATGATGAGATCTTTTCATATTCTTTTTTTCCTTATATGTTCCTGTCTCCAGTTTGGTCTAAAGTGACAATGATAAATCTCCATGATTTTTTTTTTTCCTTTTTGGGACAGGTATGAAACTCTAATCTAATTATGATTGAAGAAGATAAACAAGTGCTATGTGATGGCTATCAAGGTCCTACTGAGACTTTGAGAAGATTTCATCTTCCCAAATAACTTTCCATATAACCCAAGTTTGTCCCAATGTTTTGTTTCTAATATCAAACTTAGCCCCAAATCTGTAACATTTGTAAAATTTTCTATAACTCAAGCCTCCTGTTTTACTAGTGAATTGGACTTAATTAGTGGCATATTTAGCCCTCTTACTTTCAACCTTTGTGTATTATGAAGTGATTATGCATATCAGTCCTTCATTAACTAGCCAAACACCAAAAAAAAAACTCTATTTATAATTAAATATCAATTTGATCCTTATATTTTTGTATATATATCAAGAAGATCTTTTTATTAATGGACCTAATTAGAACATTCATAAGTTTTTTCCCCTAAAATTATTAATTTATCTCTTCAACATTCTTTCTTAGGTGGTTCTCATGAATTCCACATGTTCACAAATTTTCTTTTACCAAATTCATCTTTTTCTCTCATTTTATTTTACACGCTGAGATTAATTTCGTGATTAGAAATGAAACTTCTTGTTTATCTTGAAATAGGGGGAAAAAAATGTTTTTCACTAACAATAACAATATTTAAGTTCTAATGATGGGAAAAAAGAGAAAGATGGGATTAAATTAGTCTTTTTAGAAGAATCACAAATATTTTTATTATATTCACTAATAATGAGGATCTCTATGGTACACAGACAAATAAATATGGATCAACTTGATATTTAATTACAAACAAGGATTTTTTGTATTTAGCTAATTAATTGAGGTCTCTTTTGTCATAATCCCTATTACGAAACCCTTTTTTTAACTCCAAAAGGGAAGGAGATTCCCTTCTTCACGCAGAGTCTGCACTCGGGATTGAGGAACTCAGCTCATCTCAGATTCCCATTTAAATACACCAAACACTCAGATTTTTTTAATATATATTAGAAATATATTATATGAATAAAATTGAAATGAAACGAACACTTAGATTTGAAAGTCACATGTGTCATGGGACCCCAGCACTCACAACAATTTAAAAAAAAAGACGAAGAAGACAGAGACAACAACAAGCAGCAATTATCTCTGGTGAACGGTCGCTCGTCGGAGCACATGGGAGCGTGCACAATGAATCAATGGCAAGTCCTGAGTTCATGAATGTGCACACAAAAAAACAAGAACTTGAGTTGTAAGTTTGTTTCCCTGCTTGGGGCTCTCGAGATTGGTAATTAGACATCGATTGTCTAAACGTCTGATATGGTTTTTGTCCACTTATGGCTTTCAATTTATACTGTATAACACCAACTCCAACGTGCTTTCAATTTATTTACTTTATAATATCAACAAAAAGGGAGGAGAATTATTAAGAACCAATACAAGGATCCCCCAGCTGCTGTTACAGTGGGCTGCTTGACCTTGTATGAGCTAATCATGTACCCGGCTACATTGCAATATGCATGTAATTAAATAATTACATAATAATAGTTCTATAATTATGAAAGTTAGGGGTGAGCACTTGTTTGGACAAACCGCGAAATAGAACCGAGCCGAACCGGACTGATCGGTTCGATAAGGTTTGAGAAGTTCGGTTCGGTTCTGTTTTTTAAATTTTAGAATTCGGTACGCCGGATCGAATCGAACTCTCTTCAGCTCAAAAATTATCTTAAAAAGAGAGCATTAGTCAAGGGTTTGGAATTCCGCACACCACTCTTCTCCACGTGCACTCTCTCCTTCACTCAAAAAATTATTCACTCTCTTTTTCACCCAAAAATTACATGTCCTGAAGCTCGCCGCTACTCTCTCTCTCTTCTTCTCTCAGAATTGAATTATGAAACTATAACGGAACTGAAAATTCGGTTCGGTTCGGTTTGAAAATTTACGCGGTGATGTTCGGTCCGGATTTTTTGATAAAAATCAGACCGAACCGACCAATACACGCTCAAAAGTTATTATTGTTATTATTGTTGTTATTATTGTTATTATTATTATTAAAATAACATTTAATATGACAGAATAAAGATGGTACAATTTAAAAAAGAATAAATTGAACTAAGAGCTATTTTTCATTGGCAACTGATTGGGGGCGTTTGGTTATTGCAAAGCTGCAAGTGCAAAACTCACAAGTAATAACATTATTTTCACGTGTTTGGTTGCGCGCTGTAAGTGCAAAGTCCGCTTGCAGCTACTTAAATTCAAAGAGTTAATTTGTGACTCCACTTACAATCACTTGCAATTCAAATAATTAATTTTTCCCCTTACAGATTCACTTGAATTCGCAGATCCAAGCAATTAATTTTATGACCCACTTGAACACCCACTTAGATTTGCAGACCCAAATAGTTTATTTTGTGGGCAACTTGTAGACCTACTTGCTAAGCTCACTTGCAGAGCCATTTGTAATATTTTTATTATTAAATTAATATTTTAATTATAAGATTAATCTTGTTTTATTAGATTAAAATTTTAAATTAGATTAAACCTTTTTTATTAGATTATTTTTTAAAAGTTATTATTAATAAATTAATAATTTTATTTAGATTAAATATTTTATTAGAATAATATTAGAATAATATTTCTATTACTAAATTAAATAGATATTTAATATTAAATTGTAATATTTAATATTTTTATTTTTTATTATTGGTTTAATTTAATTAATTTATTTAATATTTTATTGTTATATTAATATTTTTAAATTTTAGATTACTATTTTTGAATTATTAAATTAAAATTTTTTATTATTTCATTAATATTTTAAATTTATTATATTATAGATTTAATGTTAGATTAAAGATTTTTTATTAAATTTAATTACTTAAAACATATATTTTTATCGTGCAAATCTACTTGCAAGCTCACAACCAAACGCCATAAATGACAATATATTTTCTCACTTACATGTTCACATGACTAACCAAACACCGTAAATAACAATATATTTTTTCACTTACACTTTCACATTACCAATCAAATACTTAAAACTTTCTTACGCAAAGCCCACTTGCAACTGCAATTTTTTTTTTACAATTATCACTTATGACTTGTGGCCACTTGTAGTTCACTTGCAGCAACCAAGAAAACCTGAAGAGCCTGCAATATGCCAATGAATAATACTGTAGTATTGAAAATTTTACTTTAACCAATTCAATTTGCTGCACATGCATGAAACATCTCAAAATTCTAGTTAAGTTATGTAAGTCACCTAGAGGGGGGGTGAATAGGTGATGAACTAATCTAATGGTCAATTAATGCGGAATTAAAAACTTATTAAACTATTTAAAATAAACACTATGTATAACACAAGAGTGTAGCCGGATTCCCCCTGAAGGGCTCTGGACTAACTCCTCAAGATTCCTCTAAATAAGAGTTGAGGTGTCGCGTTGGCTCTCTTGGTTGAATACAAGTGTTAGCAAACAATCCCCAAGCATATAACAATTAAGCACACAAGGTATATCACGCATATAAAGATAAACATAATATAAGCATGCAAGATATAAACAAGTAAGAGATAGAGAGAGCAATCGCAAACACGGGAGATTTGTTTCGAGGTTCGAGCACACTTGCTCTACGTCCCCGCCTTCAACACTATAAAGGATTTTCACTAAAATCGATCCCACCGATCACTCGGTGCCACAACACCTATAAGGCGAGTTCACACTTGAACTCCTTGGACTCTCTAGTCCCGTACACACGCAAGCCTACTAGCTCGCCGTGACCGCACCTCAAACAAAGAGTTCACACACGAACTCGAAACACCGCGAACCCGCAAGTCCGCTTCCTCAAAGTACAAAGATGAACTTTGGTGATCACAACATTTTGATCACCTAAAATCCTCTCACACAAATATCCCTATAGGTAGATATAGTAATGGATAGCTCAAGTGTTTGTGTGAGAAAACAAGGATTGAATCTATGGTGAAAAATACAAGAAAATCTCTTTTGAAACACTCTTGATAAACTCTCTTTTAATTTGGAAATATTGGCTCTAAAACTTGTGGATATAACCACTGAAATGAGTAGGAAAAACTAGCCCAAAAACATCTTCTAAAACTTGTGTAAAACAGCCCACAAACCCCCCATATATATAGGCTAGAAAAACTAGCCGTTGGGACAAAATATCAGTCCTGACGGGTGATGATCGACCGGCCCGGTCGACCGCCAATGGTCAGAAATCTGACCGTTAGGGGGCGTCGGTTGACCGCCCGGTCGACCGCTGCCTGGAACAGAGAACAGAGTTCTCTGCCGGTCGATCGGCCCGGTCGA
This sequence comes from Agave tequilana, assembly GCA_038442645.1. Taxonomy (NCBI): domain Eukaryota; kingdom Viridiplantae; phylum Streptophyta; class Magnoliopsida; order Asparagales; family Asparagaceae; genus Agave; species Agave tequilana. Next base: position 68,398 of record JAVJIF010013552.1, on the reverse strand, counting down.
CCGGGGCTTTCCAGAGAGCAGAAGCTCTCTGCGGTCGACCGGCCCTCCAGCCAGAACTGTCGTGCACGTCTGTGCACGTCAGTCGACCGACTTCAAGCTCGGCCGACAGCCAGAAGCCAGACCAGACAAATTATAGGGATAAAAATGTTGACTTTTTAGCATAAATAAAATCCCATAAAATTATGAAAAATCTAAAAAAATAATTTTAACATTATACTTTGATAATCAAACATGCTTGAGCAAAATCAAGACATGTTACAAATAATTTGAACTATTTTTGTAACTTGAAAATTTTGGTTAAAAACGAAACTTGTATTTTTTCAAATTGGGTTTTCCAAAACTTCTCCAAATACAAAAACAAGATATTTTAAACTCTTTGAAAGCATAGAGTGTATGGATTGATCCACTACACATACATGGTGAAATATCTATGTTTTTGATAATAAGCACTAAACATGATTTTAGTTAAAACATATATACTTTGAATTCCAAAAATCAAACCGGTATTTTTTAAAAAAGAAAACTCTTTTGTATTTTTTCAAAATAAAATTCTTTTATGAAAACTCATCTAAATCAAGAGTGTGTGTGTAAGATATACTTGAGCAATCCACCAACTACTCTATCCTTTACATTTTATCTAAAAACAAAATCTTATAAAAACAAACCTAGACACAAGTCTTGATCTTGAAGGTCTTCACTTGAAGTCTTCTTATCTTCTTGACTTGGTCCAAACTCGATCCAAAGAGCTAGACTCTTCTTGAGTACTTGATGTGATCTTGATGCACAAGCTCTTGAATCAAACCGTATTAGCTCCAAAACTTGACTTTAAATCTTTTATTGAAGCTACACACCTACTAAGATCTTGATCACAAATCTGAGACTAAATAACACAAGATCATTAGTACCATAACTACATGAGTTGATCATCATCAAAACTAGAGTGATAGGCCTTTCGGCCAACAATCTCCTCCTTTTTGATGATGACAAAACTCATGGAGTATATATGCATGGATTAAAGTAAAGCTTCAAAGAAGCTCCCCCTTAACTCATGCATAACAATAAACAAATAAATATGCAATGAAAGCTCATAAACATGTATGCAAATATAAGGAGATAAACATGCCAATCAAGCATAAAACTCATCAAATTCTTTTTCTCCTATTTACAAAATAAACATATATGCATAAACATAAATCCTTCTCCCCTTTATGTATAAAGTAAGGAAAACATACATATATACTAAAATATTTCTCCCCCTTTTTGTCAATCATCAACAAAGGGGTTAAAATAAACACAAAAAATAATGTTCTCTCTCACAAAGAGGTGAACTCAAATCAATCAATAAAAGATATATGCGATATACATTCATGAAAAGGAAGACGTTAAGTTAACTTCCCTACATATATGCATTACATGAAGAAAGGATGACAAGCCCTAATTCACATAACACATAATATGCAATACACAAGAGAAGATGTGAAGCTCCCCCTACACACGTGTACCGCATAAAGAAGAGTTGTCAAGCTCCTCAAATATGATACACTCAACATGAATTTATATATAGAAGAGATGTTAAGTTCTCCTTGCATATAGGCAATATAAATCAAAACATTTTTAATTTTCTTATTAAAATAAAAAAAATTTTAAGGTACCACTTGTAGTCAAATTTTAAGATACCAATAGTATGTAAACATTACAAATTTTGAATTTTAATTGTAATTGAAATTTTGATACAAATTGTGATTTTGATACCAATGAAAGAAAGTATTTTATATCTTGATACCAATATAAATTTTCATGGATACCAATTAAAATAAATAGATCAATAGATACCAATTAAAACATATTGTACATTTTGATATCAATATAAAAAAATACCAATTGTAAAAAAAAATCAATTGAAGATAATGCATAAGCTCATATAAAATTATCAATTGAGAAATTAATTGAAAAAACGAGATTTGAATTAAGCTTAGTATAAACAAACTTTGTACTTTAAACAAGTAAATATTTTGAGAATCAAGTATAAATATATGTATTTGATTGTGCTTGATTTTCAAACATATATATGTATGGAAAAGATAATATCAATTGGAATTGATATTATGGAAATTATAAAGCATACATATATAGAAAACTATATACAAAAATAACTATCAATTGAGATACAATTGACAATAACAATGTAAATTAAGTAAATAACTCATAACCTACCGCCCTTTATATGCACAAGTTAAAAGATTTTCAATAGGACTTACAAGGCATAATCGCCCATCCGTTCACCCATAACGGTGTTGGTAGGGATTTTCAAAAATAGGTGTTTGAAAATATTTTTAACATTGAAAATTACTACCAAATGAAGAACAATAACTAGTTAAAATAATTTTTGAAAAACTAGTTAAAGATCCTTCAAAACATGAAACCAACACATATGTTTATCATGAAACATACTAAATACATAAAGTTTGACACTCGAAATCTATAAGGCTCAAAAATAATCATGAAATAAAGTCATGAATAAACAAATAAAAGGTGAGTGCACAAGAATCATGTAATTAGCATTTTTCATGAAGATAATCAATGAAGCTCAAAATAAGAGTCATTTTATCAAAACAAAAATCATGAAAATTCATTTTTCAAATAAAGATGAAAATCATAAAAATTCATTTTTCATCTTAAAAACAAACTTCTAGGTATATGTATGATTTATCCAAAACTAACAATATGCATACATATCTCAAACATAAAAAGAGTTCATAAGATAAATTGCATGAAGGCAAATGACTCATGGGGTATACATGTATATTTATTAGATGTGAATATAAAATACATATACATGAAGCAAAATATGAAAATTAGCAAAATAAGTGTAAATGAGGAAATCATCAAAACTAGGCTATACATGTGCATATAGTGAGTACAAATGAACAGTGAAGTGCAAACGTATATGAATCAATTTGTTGCTCACTATTTGTTCACGTATATACACAATTTTTGATAAAAACTACATCTAACCATGTTTTTACCACATGAAGCATAAAATAAATAAAACATGAACATGCTAAAAATATCATATATGAAAAAGCTTGTAAATAAACTAGGAGTTTTAGAGATAGTTACTAACACATGAACTATACTCCAAATCTCCAAAACATGGTGGTTGTCCTACCAAACCTCCTTGATAGCGGTGCATCAAATGTGTGTCCATCAAGTCCATACATACTACCAAGGCACCATCCCTCTCACGTTTTGTGAGAGCCCGCACCTACATCAAAAATACAAGGTGGGGATTTTGGTACCCATTTTCTTTTGGGTCCACGGGGGTTAGTATCTAATGGAACCCAAACATTTTTCTTAGGAAAATTAATATGATACATCTTATCAAAACAAAACTTTGCTAAATGGCCTTTGCGGCCACAATGTGTACAAGGTACACTCTACTATGCACATGCGTATGAGGGTGATCGTGGTGTGCAAAGTGTGTATAAGCATGATGAGGGTGATGTGCATGAACATGTGGGGCTTGTTTCTTTGAAAACAAAGACTCCAATTTAGAGTGATTAAAAGCACATTTGCTCAAGGTTGAGCTTAAACTATCAATTTTATTTTTCAAAAATTTAACTTCATTTTCATCAATGGTTGTGGCATGAAGAGCATGATCAATAGTCTTTTTCTTTTTAGAAACATTTACTTTTTCTTTTTCAACAATTTTTCTTTTTAAAGAAGTGTTTTCATGCAAAGCAACTTCCTTTTGTTTTCTACCAAAATAATTTTATTTTTCAAATTAGTGTTTCCTTCACAAAGATCATTTAATTTAGGCATCATGGAAACATTTTCATTTTTCAAAAACTCATTTTCTTTTGAAATAATTTCAAAAATTTCTTGTAAAGAATCTTTTTCATTTAACATGCAATCAAATTTATTTTTCATTTTCTTGTTATCTTTCTTAAGCAATTCATATTTTTCAAGAAGTTGTTGACAAAATGATTCAAGCTCATCATAAGACATATCAACATCTTCTTCTATCTCGGATTCGGTAGTTACCTCAAGGGGGTTATCCCCTTAGACCATGTAGCATACGTTGGAAGCGTCACTTCCAACATCCGAGTCGCTCCCCGCATAATATTGTTCTTATTCGCCAAGGGAGAGTATAGTGTTCCAAATTACAAAAGCCGAATCAATGTTAGATACCCTAAATAAGTATTCATCATTTAGAGTTGATTTTAAAGCATGTAGGGCTTTTGCATTAGCCTCAATATTTTTGCCATTTAAACAATATGAATCTTTAGTAGTGGCAAAATAAACATTAATACCTAGGGCTTTGAGGAATAAAGACATCTTAACCTTCCAAGTTTGGATGTTAAGAATGTCAAAGGTGGGAGGTGTCATGAAGTCCATGGTATGTGTAAACAAATATTGTGATTAGCTATAAAATGAGGATCTTTAACTCTAGGTTGTAAGACCCAAATCAAGAGCACTTGGCTCTGATACCAACTGTAAGTCACCTAGAGGGGGGTGAATAGGTGATGGCTAATCTAATGGTTACTTAATACGGAATTAAAACTTATTAAACTATTTAAACTAAACACTACATATAACACAAGAGTGTAGCCGGATTCCCCGTGAAGGGCTCTGGACTAACTCCTCAAGATTCCTCTAAATAAGAGTTGAGGTGCCGCGTTGGCTCTCTTGGTTGAATACATGTGTTAGCAAATAATCCCCAAGCATATAACAATTAAGCATACAAGGTATATCAAGCATATAAAGATAAACACAATATAAGCATGCAAGATATAAACAAGTAAGAGATAGAGAGAGCAATCGCAAACACGGGAGATTTGTTTTGAGGTTCGAGCACACTTGCTCTACGTCCCCGCCTTCAACACTATGAAGGATTTTCACTAAAATCGATCCCACCGGATCACTCGGTGCCGCAACACCTACAAGGCGAGTTCACACTTGAACTCCTTGGACTCTCTAGTCCCGTACACACCGCAAGCCCACTAGCTCGCCGAAGCCGCACCTCAAACAAAGAGTTCACACACGAACTCGAAACATCGCGAACCCGCAAGTCCGCCTCCTCAAAGTATAAAGATGAACTTTGGTGATCACAACACTTTGATCACCTAAAATCCTCTCAAAACAAATATCCCTATAGGTAGATATAGCAATAGATAGCTCAAGTGTTTGTGTAAGAAAACAAGGATTGAATCTATGGTGAAAAACACAAGAAAATCTCTTTTTGAAACACTCTTGATAAACTCTATTTTGATTTGGAAATATTGGCTCTAAAACTTGTGGATATAACCACTGAAATGAGTAGGAAAAACTAGCCCAAAAACTTCTTCTAAACTTGTGTAAAACAGCCCACAAACTCCCTATATGCTAGAAAAACTAGCCGTTATGGCAAAATATCAGCCCTGACGGCTGGCCCAGTCGATCGCCAACGGTCAGAAATCTGACCGTTGGGGCGTCGGTCGACCGGCCCGGTTGACCGCTGCCTGGAACAGAGAACAAAGTTCTCTGCCGGTTGACCGGCCCGGTCCCGGGGCTTTCTAGAGAGCAGAAGCTCTCTGCGGTCAACCGGGGTCGGTCGACCGCCCTCCAGCCAGAACTGGCATGCACGTCTGTGCACGTCGGTCGACCAATTCGGTCGACCGACTTCAAGCTCGGTCGACCGGTCCAGTCGACCGCAGAAGCCAGATCAGACAATTATAGGGATAAAAATGTTGACTTTTTAGCATAAATAAATCCCATAAATTATGAAAAATCTACAAAAATAGTTTTAACATTATACTTTGATAATCAAACATGCTTGAGCAAAATTAAGATATGTTACAAATAATTTGAACTATTTTTGTAACTTGGAAATTTTGGCTAAAAACGAAACCTGTATTTTTCCAAAATTGGGTTTTCTAAAACTTCTCCAAATATAAAAACAAGATATTTTAAACTCTTTGAAAGCATAGAGTGTATGGATATGATCCACTACACATATATGGTGAAATATCTATGTTTTTGACAATAAGCACTAAACATGGCATTGGTTAAAACATATATACTTTGAATTTCAAAAATCAAACCGGTATTTTTTTTTCAAAAAGAAAACTCTTTATATTTTTTCAAAATAAAATTCTTTTATGAAACTCATCTAAATCAAGAGTGTGTGTGTGTAAGATATACTTGAGCAATCCACCAACTATTCTATCCTTTACATTTTATCTAAAAACAAAATCTTATAAAAATAAACCTAGACACAAGTCTTGATCTTGAAGGTCTTCACTTGAAGTCTTCTTATCTTCTTGACTTGGTCCAAACTCGATCCAAAGAGTTAGACTCCTCTTGAGTACTTGATGTGGTCTTGATGCACAAGCTCTTGAATCAAACCGTGTTAGCTCCAAAACTTGACTTTAAATCCTTTGTTGAAGCTACACACCTACTAAGATCTTGATCACAAATCTAAAACTAAATAAACACAAGATCATTAGTACCATAACTACATGAGTTGATCATCATCAAAACTAGAGTGATAGGCCTTTGGGCCAACAAGTTAAACGTCATGTGACCATTATATAACAAGACCCATTGAGGCAATTATTGATAGGAAGATCAAGTCTCTACCAGATTTCTCAACTGAAGTAACCTTTTGATCAAATCTATGAAGTTGTTAGCAGACTCAGTAACAACAAAATCCAATCTTCAAGACTAGAATAACAACAAGAATTAGTTAGAGAGATCAACATCATAACAAGCATATATTTTTCCCATGATTATCTCCATGATCTTCTATCTTCTCCTGTAATAAACTGTAACAAACTGATATGTCTGTAACACTATAAATAGAGTAGAGATTTACACTACAATGGTTTACTGTAGTTTGAAACCATCAGCCTAATTACAAACTTCTTTATGGCATCAGAGCCATTATTCCACTGAAAATTTTATACAATTCTATACTCTACTGAAATTTACCCTTCATTCTCGATGAATACTTTCACACCAAACTCCAGCGCTGTTGTACCTAATTTCACCGGCTTTCTGAAGATCATCCTTGATCGGTTTAATTATTCATTATGGTTAACTCAAATATCTCCCATCCTCAACATGAAGAGTCTAATGGGAATTGTGGATGGAACTGTCAAGTGTCCATCACAGTTCAAATTAAGTAACAACGGAGTGAAAACCACCGACGTCAATCCGACGTATGAAGATTGGCGGCAGAAGGATCAGCTTGTTTTGAGTAGGATCAATACATTCAGTACTCTCCACTGTGGCACGCTCCAAGTCCTCACATGAGTGTCTCTTGAAAAATGGTATGCTTCTCAATCCCACAATTGCATCATACACCTGCGCAACGAGTTGTTCAACACCAAAGGTGAAGGCCTCTCTGTCACAGACTTTGTGAATAAAGTTACCCATATTGCCGACAATCTGGCCTTGGCTGGAAAACCAGTCGACGATGACGATCTCGTCTCCATCATCATGAACAACATAGGTCCAGCATTTGAAGCCACTGTGAGCTCCGCACAAGCCCGGGACACGCCGATTTCTTATGACGATCTTGTGGCTCTTCTTTTTGGTGCGGAACTGAGGATGAGGTCACACTCTTCTCTATCCCTTGATGCTACCCCAACAACATTGTATGCTCCTACATAATCTGTGTCCTCGAGTCAAGGCTTTAACAACTGAGGTCACGAAACCTCCTACCGTGGGCGTGGGTGTGGGCATGGTTGTACCAATTCCTCATCATCATTGACTGCCCTACCTCCGAAGACTGCAGGCATGGTCGTGTGTCAGATCTGCAATCGTCCGCGGCATACGACATTAAACTGCTACCACTGAATGGACCATGCCTTCGAAGGGCGTGTCTCAACTAAACAGCTCTCAGTCATGATCGCAACCAGGGCACCTACCAACACTAATGCATTCACTTGGGTCACAGATACTGAGGCATCCAACCACATCACTAACGATCTTGTAAACCTTACGGTTCATGATTCCTATCGTGGAGCTGACAAAGTTGCTGTAGGAAATGGTGCAGGTTTGCCCATATCCCACATTGGCTCATCGACTTTTTCACGTAACTCTTCTACATTTAAGCTTTCTAATATCCTACATTGTCCTGATGTTTTCACTAATATCCTCTCTGTTCATCAGTATACCCGTGACAATAACTGCTTCTTTGTGTTTTTACGATTTTTTCTATATCAAGGATCTAAAGACAGGGAAGACGTTTTTTCGTGGACCGAGTAACGATGGCCTCTATTCCATGAACATCCACCACCAAATTTCTACTACTAAGAGTTGTCCTTTTGCTTTTCTTGGTGCTCGAGTTGCTGCTAAAGTTTGGTACTCTCGTCTTGGCCATCCTGCCTCGGCCATCGTCTCCAAACTATTATCAAATAAATGCTCACCCACTACGGATTTCGATAGTCTTTCATTTTGTCACTCTTGTCCTTTGGGTAAAAACTCCAAATTACCTTTTCAGTTATGCAACTCTACATTAAATAATCCACTAGATTTAATTTATTCCCATGTTTGGAGTTCTCCTATTGCTTCTATGCGAGATTCTAAATATTATGTTTTATTTGTTAATGATTACTCCAGATATTCATGAATTTTTTCTATGCATTATAAGAGAGAAGTGTTTGGTATTTTTGTCAAATTCAAAATACTAGTTGAAAATATGTTTTCTTCTAAAAGCAAATCTTTACAATCTGATGGTGGAGGAGAATGCACCAAACATACTTTTCAGCAATTTCTTGTCGCTCATGGCATCCAATTTCACTTTTCATGTCCATCTCATCCCGAGCAAAATGGTCTAGCCGAACGTAAATATCGCATTGTTGAAATTAGGTTCACCTTACTTGCTCACTCTCACATGCCCCACTCCTATTGGTCGATGCATTTAATACTGCTTTATATCTCATCATCGTTGACCCACATGCAGTCTTCAATTCTCCACACCATATACCAAGTTGTTTAATCGACCTCCTAAATATGTTTTTCTTCAAATTTTCAGTTGTGCATGCTTTTCTTATCTTTGCCCATATAATACCAATAACCTTCAATTTCGCTCCAAAAAATGTGTCTTTCTTGGCTACTCCCTTAACGATCAACACTATCGTTGTCTCGATATTTCTATGGATCGTGTCTATCTCTCTTGTCACATGGTATTTGATGAACACTCATTCCCTTTTTAAGATATCTCTATACACAATCATCACTCAATATTCACCAAGACTTCTTTACCCCCTTGCTTAGTTCTGATCTAGTGCCATTCACTCAAATTTCAACACCTCCACTTACTCATAACCCTCCAGGTCAACATACCCAACCACCTAATGTATTGCCAATACATCTAACTATTCAATCTTCAACTTCACCACCATAACAACTTCCCATTCCTACACCACTCCTGTCTTCAGCATCTTCGACCCACAAGATGGTTACCAGGAGCCATACAAGAATTGTTAAACTCAATCCCAGATATGCTTTTCTTGTGACTAATGACTCTGATGTTGAACCCTCTTGTTTTAGTCAGGCCGTTAAATAAGTTGCTTGGAGAAAAGCTATGGGAGCCGAGTTTGATGTTTTATAACTCAACGGGACATGGTCGTTGGTGCCAGCACGACCATATATGAACATTTTATCAAACAAATGGATCTTTAAAATCAAACGGCGGCTGGATGGATCTGTTGACAGGTACAAAGTACGTTTAGTCACAAATGGGTTTCATCAACAAGAAGGACTAGATTTCACTGAAATATTTAGTCCAGTTGTCAAGCACACTATTATTCGTACGATCATCGCATTGGCAATCCATCACCCCTGGCCTATTCATCAACTTGATGTTCACAATACTTTGTTGCATGGGTTCCTCTCAAAAGAGGTCGATATGCGACAGCCTGCAAGATTCGTAGACCCCAACTTTCCTCATCATGTTTTTCACCTACACTGGTCTCTGTACGGCTTGAAGTAAGGTCCAAGGGCATGATTTAAACGCTTCTTTGACTATCTTGAAGACATTAAATTTCACGAACACAAGAGTGATTATTCTTTATTTATTTATCACCACCAAGATCATCGCATTGGCAATCCATCACCACTGCCTATTCATCAACTTGATGTTCACAATGCTTTCTTGCATGGGTTTCTCACAGAAGAGGTCTATATGCGGCAGCCTGCAGAATTCATAGATCCCACTTTCCTCATCATGTTTGTCACCTACACAGGTCTCTGTACGGTTTGAAGCAAGCTTCAAGGGCATGGTTTAAACGCTTCTCTGACTATCTTGAAGACATTGGATTTCACGAATCTAAGAGTGATTGTTCCTTATTCATTTATCACCACCAAGATATTCTCTTTTTTTACTAATTTATGCGGATGACATATTGATCACAGGAAATAATTCTACAATGATTTCTCAGTTCATTGAGAAGCTTGGTACATAATTCTCTATGATGAATCTGAGCAACCTATATTATTTTCTTGGAGTGAAAGCTAACAATGTTAATGACAGTTTGCATCTGTCTCAGACAAAATACATCACCGACTTGCTACTTCGCACAAAATTTCAAGATGCAAAACCTATTAATTCACATGTTCCTCCCAGGAGGAAGCTTAGTCGTTATGATGGTGATCCCTTACCTGATGCCTGTTCAACATGAAAACCAAGCAAGAAAAAAATTAAAATGTGATTTGATTATTTAAATATTTTCTATTGATATATAGCTTCTAAAATCCACAAATACTATTTGTACAAAAACTATACGCGAGTTTAAGGTAAAATTTACAAGATCAAGTTTGATTAACATCTTAGTCTCCGCCCGGAAGTTCAAAGTCCAAATTGATATTGATGGGACGTTTTTCCAATACACGCTTTTCATGTTTTAGAATAAATTCGCTTCTCACTTCTTCACTCTCACTTTGGTAGCCTCTCATAATTGAATTTATGATTACTTGTGGTGCATATTCAAATATAGGAGATATACTTGTGTTATTCTGAACGTAGTCGAGGCCGAATTTTTTCTCACTAAAATACAACTCTACGATATCCGAATGTAAATTCATTCTGTTGAAATCAATTTACATTGTTTTAAGTAATTAAAAATAAAAAAATCATGTATTTTGAATACTTTTTACCCATCCATCAAGGAGGCGTAAAAATGAACAGTCGAAAATAGCGTATTGTTTAAATTTACATTTTTAAACATACAAATTCTCGATCAAAAATTCATCATGATCTAAACACTTAAAAAGCCTCACACACTATTTTTTGTTGGATAATACTTTATACCGTTAAACTAACGAACTCGCTATTCAGGTCGTCAATTTTGCACATATTTGATGGATGTACAAAAGTATTTCAAAATATATAATTTTTTTTTTATTTGAAATAATGTAAATCAACTTCAATAGAATGATTCTCACGTTCAAATATCATAAAATATTTGAATGAGAAAATTTGACCTCAAATCTTTCCAGAATAACACAAATTTATTTCCGAGTATATAGTTAACCCAGTACGGACTTTGTGTTGCGAGTCAACAAACATGCAGCATGCCCTCTCTTCCCCATCTCTTTCTGCAAAACTCAAAGCAGAGGTGCTCAAATCGATATTCTCCGCTGCAAATGTTCCGGAGAAAACCACGGGCATGCCGCGGATCGACACTGCGCTAGCCGGGGGAGGGTCAATATGCAATTTCATCATGTCTTGTTGAATTCCTTTCTTTATCATCTGCAAAAAGAGTGCGACGAGTTAATCGATCCACGCAACTGAATAAACTAGAATCAGAGAGCCTGCGATATAGATAACACGTTTCTTTGCTGTTTCAGTTAGAAAACGAGGCCCGACTTAATCAATGGAGCCCCTTTACATTTGTGAGGAAACCAAAGGCGTGGTTATGCACCATTTTCCTTTTCAAAAAGAAATCACCATTTTACTCCATATCTAGAAATTCTATTGTGTGGCGTGAGCAAACCGTATCAGTATTAAAATAGAAAAAAAATACTATTTTGGGGCTTGGAAGAAAAAACGTGGAGAATTGCCATTGCCATTTCTATTTTTCTCTTTTGCACATTTTCTTTCATATAATCTCTGTTGACCAGTTGACTCACTATTGGAGTCTTCGGACCTCCGGCGTGCTTCACAATTTTCGTTCGATTTCATTGATGTGATGAGAAGAAATGTTCGTAGTCAATTCAATGTATCCTTTCAGAAGAAAACAAGTTAAGAGTGAAACTGAAAGCCAAAGAATGCTTTACACTAATTTACAATTTACAGATGTTGTAATTTAGTGCGTACCTTACTGCTCACTGTTCTTTACAAAAGCTTTCTGATTTATTAGTCAAGTTTAGTATGTATTATATTTAGGTTTCAGTCCTCTTCATTTAGCTTAAAAGGGACATAGATGATAATAATATAGAGGACAAATTATGCGAAATACTCTTGTACTATTAGAGGCGTTACGTCAAACACCCTTGAGGTATAAAAGCTTGCACATTGACTCCCTAAACTATAAAATCATTAACTTTTTCATCGAAATCAGTAACATACTTTGCACATGAACTATTTTACAATGGTTCCAGATTTTAGTCATTGAATCACCACAATCAATAACTGTTATACGTAGATATTCTGATAATCACTGTTAATTTGAGCAACACCTCCTCTGTAATATGGAGTATGCCCTGATATAATTGTACGCGTCGGAAAAAATCACAATTGCAAAATTCTTTTACTTGAATAGAAGATTACAACAGATACAATCCAATTACAAAAGAGAGGAAATATCTTGATTGATTCCCCTCTTTATTTAAAACTGGTTTGAGTTGAAACGCGACCTCCGCGTCTGACGACCTCCGTGTCTGACAAAGGATGCGAGGTCCGCCTTGACGACTTTCGCATCTGACAAAGGATGCGAGGTCCGCGTCTGGCGACCTCCTCGTCTGACATTGGAACGCGAGGTCTGCGTCTGGCGACCTCCGCGTCAGAGGCTGGAACGTGGGTCCGCATCTGGCATTGGAACGCGACCTCCGCGTCAGAGGCTGGAACGCGGGGTCCGCGTCAGAGGCTGGAACGCGGGGTCCGCGTCAGAGGCTGGAACGCGGGGAGATTCGCGTCTGAGGCTTTGTTCGTAATAATTTTTTGATAGCCTACAGAACCCCCTCCAAAGTTTTCGAAACTTCGCGGTTGACTAAGACGGATTTCGAAATACTTTGGACTTTAATTGAATCTAGACTTCCTGTAATCGGACTGGCATTCTTCTGTGAGGCAGTCTTCTGTGGTACCCTAAGCTCGATCCTGTCTGGATGGTGAACTTCATGAGTGTATTGTTGAACTTCTTCAAGCCTCCAGGAAAGATCATCACAAGTGTCTTAGAAACTCAGTCTAGCATTTGTTATGAGCATTGGTTTGCTTGGTGTACTTTTAAGCTGGTGGAGTTCTCAATTGCTCTTGCCAATATACTATTGCACTGATTGTAGAAGCAGAGACATACTCTTTGTATTTGAAGAGGGAGGATGCAGTTCTCACAGACGCGGTTCTGGCACACTGATCAAGTGGAGACGCGAACTTCACCAAAATTGAGACGCGACTCTCAATTGTTGTAGAGACATGCTTCTCAATTGCTGTAGAGACGAGACTCTCAATTGTTGTAGAGACGCAGCCTTTACTTGCTGTTGAGACGCGACTCTTAAGCTCATTGAGACGTGGCTCTGTGCTTGAGACATGAAGGTCACACTCAAAAATTCTTTGAAAGAGCTTTAATTGTCAGAGGTGTGATATTAACTTAGCAAATTAAATAACTCAACTGAGAGAATTTGAGAAGGTTACTGTCAGAAGTGTGATGTTAACTTGACAGTGGGATCAAGACTTGTGATTCGAACAAGTTTTGTAGACTTGTTATTCTACTAATGAGAATAAGAAGTGGAGTTTGATCCGCTAGGGATTATGCCAGGGTCTATCATTAGAGGTTTAGTGTTAACATGATTAGAACTCTGCTGGGAATGAAAGTTTGCTGTTAGAGGTATAATGTTTAACATAACAATGATTGATTTTATGATCTACGCAATTTAAATGGACCAATCATTCTCTTGAAGAGAATGACAAGTGGGATTGGATTTGTTGAAGATCCATAGAGATTTTTACCGTCAGAGGTGTAATGTTAACGTAATGAGTTTGGATTTACAATTTGAGCAAATTGAATTGTCAGATGTGTGATATTAACTTGCCAAGATGTGTGCTAGATGTGTGATATTAACTTAGCACCACGAAAGTCTCATTTTCACTGAGAAAATTTAGAGAAGATCATAGTCATACGTGTAATGTTAACTTAACAATGAAATGTATGATAGAGGTGTGATGTTTAACTTAGCATTGAAAGATCTCATTTTCACGGAGAAAATCGAGGAGATCACTGTCATAGGTGTAATGTTAACTTAACAGCGATTGATTTTGCGATATGAGCAACTTTGGTCAGAAGTGTAGTATTAACTTGACCGAGAGATTCTGCGATCTGCGCAGTTTGGTGGACTCGTCATCCTATTAAAGAGGACTGACAAGTTGAAATTTTGGTCAGAGGTGTAATGTTAACTTGACCGAGATTTGTCTTGCGATTTGAACAAGTTTGGTCAGAGGTGTGATGTTAACTTGACCGGGATATGTCTACTGTTAGAGGTGTGATTTTGAATATAACAGTATTTTAAGTGGACTTGTCATTCTTTTGAGGAGAATTGACAAGTTGAAGTTTTACCCCCTGGGATACATCAAAGTCTTACTGTCAGAGGTGTAATATTAACATGACAGGTTCGATTTGTAATTTATTCCACTGAGAAAATTGAGGGAAATCACTGTTAGAGGTTTAATGTTAACTTAACAGTGAATATGCCAGAGGTATAATGTTAACTTGGCATGTTTGATCTGTGATTATTTTACCGGGGAAATAGTCACAGCTTTTTGTGGTCCTACCATTCCATGGATGAGAATTAGTAAGGGATTTTGGAGGGAATTTTAGGGAATGAGTTGTCAGATGTAACTGTTAACATGACAAATATTGATTTTCTTAGAAATAAAGATTTACTGTTAGAGGTGTAATGTTTAACATAACAGTAATGGGATGTTGTGATTTAACCAATTGAAGTAGACCTGTCATTCTATTAAAAGAATGACAAGTAAGACTAGACCTATCAGGGATCTAAATATTTCTTTACCGTCAGATGTGTGATATTAACTTAACGGATCATATTGAATCTTGTCAGAGGTGTGATATTAACTTAATAAGGACGTGAGTTAGAGGTGTACTGTTAACTTAGCTCCATAAGAACTTCAGTTTCATTAGGGAGACTAAAGATATCACTGTCATAGGTGGTGTTAAACTTGACAGTAGAGGTAATGCTAGAGGTGTGATGTTAAACTTAGCATTGGTCATATCGACTCTGATACGAAAGTTCGAGGGAAAGTCATTTTCATAGGTGTATTGTTGAACTTAATAATGAATTAGATGTTAAACTTAGCATCGCTTGTCTCAGCTTCGATATGAAAGCCTAAGGAAAATCATTGTCATAGGTGTAGTGTTGAACTTAACAATGAACTGGATGCTAGAGGTGTGATATTAACTTAGCATCGCTCATCTCAGCTTCGATATGGAAGCCTGAGGAAAAGTGACTGTCAGAAGTTTAATATTGAACTTGGCAGTAGCAGTAGTTTGTCAGAGGTGTAATGTTAACATGACAGTAATTGATTTGCGATATGAGCAATTTTGAGGACTTGTCATTCTATTGATGAGATTTGACAAGTGAAGTTTGGAATGTCAGAGGTGTAGTATTAACTTGACAATTTGGTTGACTTGTGACTCCATGTAGAGGAGCGACAAGTGAAGCTTGTACTTGCTGGGAAGTATTGAAACTTTTCATTGTCAGAGATTTGATATTAAACTTAACAATGATTGTATTTGTGGACCTGCCACTCTATAGAAGAGAATTGGTAGGGGATTTTGGTGGAAAATAAAATGAACTGTCAGAGGTTTAATATTAACGTGACAATCATTGATTTCCTAGAGGTGTGTAAAATTCGCTGTTAGAAGTGTAGTATCAATATAACAGCAAGGATTTTTAGTGAGTTTCATTGTCAGAGGTTTAATATTAACTTGACGGAATCCACTGGGGATAAAAATCTGGTTTGTCAGAGATTTATTGTTAACATGACAATAGTTGGTTTGCAATATGAGCAATTCTGAGGACTTGTCATTCTATTGATGAGAATTGACAAGTGGAGTTTGAAATGTCAGAGGTGTAGTATTAACTTGACAATTTGGTTGATTTGTGACTCCATGTAGAGGAGCGACAAGTGAAGCTAGTACTCGCTGGGGAGTATTGAAACTTTCTATTATCAGAGGTTTGATATTAAACTTAACAATGATTGTATTTGTGAACCTACCACTCTATGGAAAAGAATTGATAGGGGATTTTGGTGAAAAATAAAATGAACTGTCAGAGGTTTAGTATTAACGTGACAATCATTGATTTTCTAAAGGTATTAACTTGACAGAATCCACTGGGGATTGAAAATTTTGGTTTGTTAGCGGTTTAATATTAACTTGACAAATCCCAGTTCATTTTATTAGGGAGATGAACAAAAGTATTTTTGTGGCCTACCATTCTGTGGATGAGAATTGGTAGGAGATTTTCAAGGTTTTAGCAAACTTTCTACTCAGACTCATGTTTCCACATCGGAGAAAGGACGTGAGGTCCGCGTCTGGCGACTTCCGTGTTTGACTGAGAAAGGACGCGAGGTCCGCGTATGGCGATCTCCGCGTCTGATATTGGAGTGCGAGGTCCGCATCTGGCGACCTCCGCGTTTTACTGAGAAAGGACGTGAGGTTCGCGTCTGGCGACCTCTGCGTTTGACATTGACATGCGAGGTCTGCATCTCTTGGAGGAGTTTGAGTTTGAAGCCTTACAGGCTGAAACTGACGGCTCAGTCATCTAAAAGTTGCAGTGACAATCAAAGAGTACTGCCAAGATGAACTTCTCGTAATGGCACTCGAACCCATGGGATGAGAGCTTCTCAGTTCATATTTGAACTTGGCCTCTTTGGGGCTGAACGCGAACTTCGCGTTTGGTGTCGAAACGCGGGGGTGAAAGCGAGCTCTATTTGCTGATGGTGAACTTGACATCTTTGTCGACGATCAGCAATCCGTTTGGCTCTCAGGAGCCGATGCGAACCCCCTATAAATTGAGTTTGCTGAGCCTTGGGAGGAGTTTTGCGGCGAGATTTGCCTTCATCATCATTGGCCTCGCGGGTCTCGTAGGAGACATTGATGCGGGCCACATATGCTGTTGCAATCATTCCTGTCTGCTGACGATGAGTGCAACGCCTTCGTCGTCTCTCGGCATTCTGATTGAGTCGAAGAGTTTGTTGAGAACCCCCAACATTCGGAACTGGAAGTGCCTTGATAAAAGGATGGAGGGGAGATTGATCTCTATTTCCATCTTAACCGTAGGTCATGGTACGGGTCTCTGAAAAGACGTTGGGGCTGACCATGTTATCTCCACGGGAGACTGCCGAAGCTTTGGGGGTTCAACTTCTCTTAGTCGAATTCGATCACAAGTGATTCGACTGTGAATCCAAGCATCTTGACGTCGGCTTGCATCACCAATTTCTTGTTGGTTGAGAAAGATCATTGTCCCCAGCGGAGTCGCCATCTTTTGTACACGTCAGAAAAAATCACAATTGCAAAATTCTTTTACTTGAATAGAAGTTATAACGGATACAATCCGATTACAAAAGAGAGAGAATCTCTTGATTGATTCTCCTCTTTATTTAAAGTCGGGTTCTTCACGTGGCGGTGGAGAGTAAGTCTTTTTCCCCGCTGACCAGCCGAACGTCAAGTTTCTCTTGTGGATCCTCTCTTTGGATCTACTGGTAGAGTAGTACAGCTCCTATCAGTAATGGAATCTCAAAGAGATTTAAAGAACTTGAACTTAGCAAGTTAACAAAAAGAGTTGAACTCTTCTCAGACTACAAGAGCTTCGAGGCCAAACTCTGCTGAGGTAGCTTTCCTCTTCTGCCCATGGCTTCTTAGATTCCTCCATCGGGGCTCTCCTCCTCAGCCCTTTAAGAAGAGGTCCCCTCCCCCTGAGCCCCTTTTAGAAGAGGTCCCCTCCCCCGGGGTCCCTCTTTTCTCTACCTATTCATAGTTATTTATAGAGGAATTAGGTTTAACCAACCCCTTAAATCTCTCCATAATGGGAGGAGTGTACCAACTCCTTAAATCTCTCCATAATGGAAAGTTATTTCCCATTATGTGGAGAGAAAATGGGGTGTAACTGACTAACTTTGTGGCTGTCAGTTATAGCAGAAATGTGGGTTTCGCGCTTGACACGAATTTTACTTTGATGTTGAGACGCGGAGCTCACAGGCTCGCGTTTGTGTTAGAATACGGAGCTGCTCAGGCTCGCGTTTGAGTTGAAACGCGACCTCCGCATCTGACGACCTTCGCGTCTGACAAAGGATACGAGGTCCGCGTCAACGACTTTCGCGTTTAACAAAGGATGCAAGGTTCGTGTCTGACATTGGAAGGTGAGGTCTGTGTCTGGCGACTTCCGCGTCAGAGGCTGGAACATGGATCCGCATCTGGCATTGGAACACGACCTCCGCATCAGAGGCTGGAACGCGGAGTCCGCGTCTAGGAGATTTGCGTCTGAGGCTTTGTCCGTAGTAATTTTTTTGATAGCCTAGAATAATATAACTAATTTCGACCAACACCACCTTACTTATCAATTTTAAAAATGCAACACTTCATCACAAAATCAGATATTATAGAACTCACGTCATCTCTAAAAGATCTTCATTCACATAGAATTCAACTTATCCCAAATATAGAACTGATACACACACACACACATTACACTTCAACTGTTCACACATATATACACTAAAACTCAAGTATTTCATTACTTATACAAAAGTGACAGTTTAATAGATAAAATATAAGTTCTCAACAAAAGTTATTTGAATCTCCTTGTTGCTTGTGAGGCCTTAAGTTAGACCCTTATCTTTGACATAACCTAAATGAAAAACACCTAGAGGGGGGGGTGAATAGGTGATAATGCTAATCAATGCACAATTTAAAAAAATATGAAGCAACAATCTCACAAAGCAAGTGAATATAGCAATGACAATCAAGAGCAAGTAGTAATAGCAATGAAAGTAGAGTAAGAACAAGGAAAAGTAAACCAAACGCAAACACCAAGATTTGTTATCGAGGTTCGAGCACCCAGCTCTACTTTCCCGCCTTCCCCAGAAGGATTCCAACCACTTCCACTATCACAAAGATGTCACAAATACACCGGAGTACCCAACTCCACAATCTCAAGTACAAGCAATCTCTGAGTAGTCAAAAGACCACAAACTCTCTCTTGCAAAATTCTCTTCTCTTACAAAGGTCCTTAGAGAATTAATGAGTAGGAATGAAGCTCTTGTGTGCAAGGAGAAAAGAAAATGAAATCAGAGAACTCTTGAAAACACTTCAGAAATTTAGAGAGAATTTTAGCACAAAAATCAAGAAACCAAATCTTTTGAATGCCTTAAGCTTTTGGAAATTTTTTGAGAATTTTTTCTAGTAACCAAACTCTCCCTAAACACCCCTATTTATAGGAGAGGGCTAGGGTTTAAAGATAAATCATTTTTAAGGCTAATCAGAATGTATTAAAACCAAAACATGTCACTTAACACACTTAAGTGAGAAAAGGACAAAATAAATCTGCTCAGAAAACTAGCCGTTACTGTTCAAACGGCTAGTCCGGTCGACCGGCCCGGTCGACCGCTAGTACAAAGAAATATAGCCGTTGCAGGCTACGGTCGACCGGCCCGGTCGACCGAAACAAACAGAGAGCTCTGCTCTCAGACCGGTCGACCGGGACGGTCGACCGTCCAAAGACTGCCAAACGTGCACAGATTTGTGCACGTCGGTCGACCGACCCGGTCGACCGACTTCTAGCCAAGTCGACTAGTCAGAGGACTAGTCGACTGGATGAAGTCTGGAAAGGACAGAAAAATAGTTTTAAAAATATTATGAAAAATCTTTTAACACTCATAAAAATCACCAAAAATAGTTTTATCATTTTGCATTGATATATAAACATGTGGTAAAAAGTTTAGCTCAAATATCAATCAATATGAACCATTTTTGTCTCTTATCATTTTTATCAAAAACCAAAAACTGTATTTTCTAAAACTTGAATTTTGACTAGAAAATACGTTTGGTCCAAAACTTCTTCCAAATACAAAAACATGATATTTAAACATTTTGAAGCATAATCCTATATACATGAAACATATATATATCAAAGTTTTTGTTATAAATTCCAATACCAAAATAAGTTTTGATAAAACACAAAACTTAAAACACATGATTATGTATATCAAAGTAAGTTTGTAGGTTGAAGATTGTATACAAACTATTTATGTTAGGAAACAAGATGTGCGCAAAAACGTGTGTGATAGAGCTTCAAACCTATTCACTATTCTTTAACAAAATTCTAAACTAAAAACAAATCTAATAAATTATCTTGAGCAATCTTGAAGTCTTGAGCCATGCGATGCCTTGCCAAAGCCTTCTCTTCTATGTTCCTTCCTTGATGTGCAAAAAGCCTTCTTTGCTTCATGAACCAAGAAATTCTTGCAATAGCTAAGCAATGGCCTCCAAATATGGTACAAACCTGAAACTTATCTTAACAAACTAATTAGTATCATATAGCACTTATTTGTTTTGTTATCATCAAAACTCTAAACAAATGGAGAGTGTAACCTTTTGGGCCAACAATCTCCCCCTTTTTGATGATGACAAAACAAATAGGCTATAAACAAAAGTATAGGGGAGGAGAAAGCTCCCCCTCAAATTATGCTATATTAAACAAAGAAAAACCATGTAATTTGTAATTTGCAAGTAAACATCATGAAAGCAAAAACCAAAAATACTTGCAAAATACTTAAAAAAAAAATTACAAGAATTCATGAAAACACATCAAAATCTCAAAAACACATCAAAATCTCAAAACATATATAAACTCATATGGAACCAAAACCATATGAGCCCATATTTCCATACATAAACTCATTCTCCCCCTTTTTGTCATACATCAAAAAGGGTTTAAGAAAAAATTTTATTCAATAACACAAACATTAAGTTCACCACAAATGAATGAAAATCTAGCAAAATCAAGTAGTTTAGTGAAAATATCGGCAAGTTGCAAATCCGTAGAAACATAATCAATATCTATATCTCCTTTCTCAAAATGATCTCTGAGAAAGTGATATCTAATCTCAATGTGCTTGGTCTTACTATGTTGATTTGCATTCTTTGTCATATGTATAGTACTAGTATTATCACAAAATATTTTTATATGGTTATAATGCAAATCATAATCAAGGAGAGTATGTTTCATCCAAAGGACTTGTGCACAACAAGCCCCCGCAGCAACATACTCCGCCTCGGCGGTTGAGAGAGCTACGAAATTTTGTTTCCTAGAGGACCATGAAACAAGACAATTACCAAGAAATTGACATGTCCCACTAGTACTCTTTATATCTACTCTACAACCCGCATAGTCGGCATCCGAATAACTCGTCATTGAGAAATCTCCGGTTTTCGGATACCATAGACCCATTCCAATGTTCCCTTAATATAACGAATAATGCGTTTTACCGCAATAAGATGGGACTCTTTGGGACACGATTGAAATCTAGCACAAAGACACACACTAAACATGATATCCGGCCTACTTGCCGTCAAATACAAAAGACTACCTATCATGCTTCTATACAATTTAATATCAACATTTTTACCTTGGTCATCCTTATCAAGCTTGGTGGTAGTTGCCATGGGAGTGTTGCAAACCTTTGAGTCTTCAAGTCCAAACTTCTTTACGAGTTCCTTTACGTATTTGGCTTGAGATATGAAGTTCCCATCTTGCAATTGCTTGATTTGGAGTCCAAGAAAGAAATTAAGCTCACCCATTGAAGACATTTCAAATTCACATTGCATAACCTTTTCAAATTCCTTGCATAAAAGCTCATTAGTAGAACCAAAAATTATATCATCAACATAAATTTGCACAATTAAAATATCATTATCAACATGCTTAGTGAATAGTGTTGTATCTACTTTGCCTAATAAAATCATTTGAAATGAGAAAACTAGAAAGCCTTTCATACCAAGCTCTTGGAGCTTGTTTCAATCCATACAAAACTTTATCAAGTTTAAAAATAAAATCAGGATGAACATGATCAACAAAACCGGGAGGTTGAGCAATATAAACTTCTTCATTTATAAAACCATTCAAAAATACACTTTTCACATCCATTTGAAAAAGTTTAAATTTTTGAAAGATGCAAAAGTTAGTGTCATCCGTATGGCTTCAAGCCGTGCTACGGGTGCAAAGGTCTCCTCAAAGTCAATTCCCTCAACTTGAGTGTAACCTTGGGCCACTAACCTAGCCTTATTCCTAATCACATTTCCGGACTCATCCATCTTGTTTCTAAAGATCCACTTAGTACCAATTATTGGTCTATCGTGGGGCCTAGGAACAAGGTGCCAAACTTGGTTGCGCTCAAATTGATTGAGTTCCTCTTGCATGGCTAGCAACCAATATGAGTCCGCCTCGGCTTCGAGGATGCTTTTGGGTTCAAAATGAGAAATGAAAGCAAAATTACCACATAGGTCATGGAGTTTGGATCGAGTTGTTATCCCTTTAGATGCATCACCTAAGATGAGCTCCTTGGGATGATTTGTGGCATATCTCCAAGCTTTAGGAAGCGGTTGAGAGCTTTCCTCTTTATCCTCTTGAACGTCACCAATTGGTTCTTGTTTATCATCTTGAGCGGGTGAGTCCTTCAAGGATAGTCTCTCCATGTCTTCACCTAATGGTTCAATCTCTACAACATTCTCAACAAACACATTAGATTCTTCAAATTTAACATGCATGGATTCTTCGATAGTAAGTGAAGATCTATTGAATACTCTATAAGCTTTACTAGCTGTAGAATATCCAACAAAGATTGCTTCATAAGCCTTAGCATCAAATTTACCCAAGTTATCTTTAGTGTTCAAAATAAAACACTTGCATCCAAAAACTTTAAAATATGAAACATTAGGTTTTCTAGAATGATACATTTCAAAAGATGTTTTGGAAGAATTTTTACATAAGTAAATACGATTTGATATATAGCATGCGGTGTTTACGGCCTCGGCCCATAGATAATGAGGGAGGTCATACTCACTTATCATTGTCCTAGCCATCTCTTGAAGTGTTCTATTTTTCCTTTCTACAACTCCATTTTGTTGTGGAGTTCTAGGATAAGACATTTCATGCTTAATTCCCTTTTCATCACAATAAGTCATGAAGAGTTGGTTAACAAACTCACCACCTCTATCACTCCTTATTTTCAAAATCAAAAACCTTTTTCTTTTTCAACCCTTTTTCGAAAAATTTTGAAATGAGAGAGTTTTTGATCTTTGTGTTCCAAGAAGAAAACCCAAGTGAAACGGGAAAAATCATCAACTAAAACAAATGCAAATCTACTACCATTTAAGCTCTTAGTTTTAGTAGGTCCAAAAAGATCCATATGAATTAATTCTAAAGGCCTAGTTGACATGATATCCTTGATTGGTTTGAAGGAAGACTTAGTTTGTTTCCCAAGTTGGCACGCACCACAAATGCGGTCTTTCTCAAACTTCAAGTAAGATATACCCTTCACCAATTCCTTTAAATTAATCCTAGAAAGATGGTCAAAAGATACATGTCCTAATCTTCTATGCCAAAGCCAAGAATTTTCATCAAAAGCATTTAAGCATTTAGTAGAACATTCCACATTAAGCATGTCAATAATATAAACATTATCATCACGAAAACCGGTAAGAATACAATCATTGGATTTAATATCAAAAATCTTGCAAGAAGTATCATCAAAAATAACTTTAAGTCCACAGTCATAAAATTGACTAATACTAAGAAAATTATGTTTCAAACCATCAACAAGTACAACATTTTCTATAATGGAGATGCACCAATTTGAATGTTACCTATACCGATGATAGTGCCTTTGGAGTCATCCCCGAAGGTGACGGAGCCACCTTCCTCGTACCTTGATAGGTTGTGAAGTTATTGATATCCCACGTCATATGTCTTGAACAACCACTATCAAGGTACCACCGCTCCCTACGTCTTGGAGCCTTGGTGTGTACCTACATCAAATAATTTAGGACTTGATTTTGGTACCCACATTTTCTTGGGTCCTAGAGGGTTAGTTTCATTAACCCAAACAAGATTATTTGATCTATTAACTTGGTCATAGCAAAATTTAGCTAAATGTCCATTCTTACCACAATATGTGCATCTATATACTCTACCATATTTAAAAGCATAGTGAGTGTGTGATTTGTGAGCATGAGAGTTGTGAGCATGAAAAGATTTAGCATGAGAAGTGTTATGTGTAGTGTGAGCATGTGAATTTTTAGCATGAGAGGTGTGCTTTTTGGAAAACTTTTCTTCAAGTTTCTTAGTGTTAAAAGCACAATCTTTCAAAACTTTTTCAAAATCAACCATTTTAGTTTTTAGAGAGGAAATTTCTTTTTCATCAACAATAGGAGATTTTCCTTTACAAGAAACCTTGTAGGCATTAAACTCATTTTGAATAGAAATAAGATTAGAAGAAATATCATCCTTTTCTTTAGAAACCATAGCAAGTTGATTTTTGAGAAATGCAACTTCTTTTTGCAATTTATAACATTCAATCTTCTTATTATCATAAGTTTCGGAAAGTTCAACAAAGGCATGAGCAAGAACTTCCTTACTTAATTCATCATCTTCATCATCAAGAGGTTGAGGGGTTACCTTAGGTGTGTTTGCCATGAAACACATATTCGCTACATCTGCCTCTTCCTCGGACTCGCTTTCCGAATCCCAAGTTGCCTTGTACGCCTTCTTTTCTTCCGATTTCTTTGGCTTGAAGGAGGAGGTCATCTTCTTCTTGAACTCCGGGCAATCCGCCATGATGTGTCCGGGCTTTCGGCAATTGTAGCATATGATTTTCCTCTCCTCTTTGCCTTCAAATTTCCTTCGAAAGTTGAGCTTGTTCCTCCGGTACATTCTCTTCACATTGCGAACAAGTAGTGATAGCTCCTCATCTTCTTCTTCATCTTCTTCATCGTCTTCAAGAGTGGATGAAGACTTGAAGGTCAATGATTTCTTCTTTAGTGGAGCGGCCTCTTCTCTTGCTTTCTTTTCCATCTCATGGGTTTTTAGGTTCCCAATGAGACTAATGAGATCCATCTCATCCTTGTCGTTTAATTCTTTTAGGGTGGTGGCCTTGATCTCCCATGATGTAGGAAGAGCCCGAATCATTTTCCGCACCTTTTGATCATTGGAAATATCATCACCTAAAGAAGAAAGACCATTGGTGATTTTAGTAAATCGAGTAATCATACAATCTATAGATTCATCATCAATCATTTTAAAAGACTCATATTGGGACCTCAAGAGATCTATCTTAGCTCTCTTGACTTGTGAAGTCCCTTCGTGTGTGACCAATAAGTGTTGCCAAATCTCATAGGCGGATTGGCAATGAATTACCCGTGTAAGGTCATCCTCATTCAAGACGGTTAAGAGAGAATTTTGGGCCTTGGAGTTAGCCTCATATTCTCCAAAGTTGAAGTCGGTCCATGTGCTCTCATCACTATCGGGTGCAACATAGGGTTTGGTCAAAGATTTAGCCACTAAGCTACCTAAGGATTGCAAAAAGATAGTCATCCTAACCTTCCAAATAGGGAAGTTGAGTCCATCAAATTTAGGAGGGGTTTTGATGTTATCGGCCATGTTTACTAGTGATGACAAATGGAATGCAAATGTTGATTAGCAAATTTAAGGATCTCTCTATGGATGTTAAGCCAAAACCTAGAGTCCAAGCTCTGATACCAATTGAAAAACACCTAGAGGGGGGTGAATAGGTGATAATGCTAATCAATGCACAATTTAAAAAAATATGAAGCAACAATCTCACAAAGCAAGTGAATATAGCAATGACAATCAAGAGCAAGTAGTAATAGCAATGAAAGTAGAGTAAGAACAAGGAAAAGTAAACCAAACGCAAACACCAAGATTTGTTATCGAGGTTCGAGCACCCAGCTCTACTTCCCCGCCTTCCCCAGAAGGATTCCAACCACTTTCACTATCACAAAGATGTCACAAATACACCGGAGTACCCAACTCCACAATCTCAAGTACAAGCAATCTCTGAGTAGTCAAAAGACCACAAACTCTCTCTTGCAAAATTCTCTTCCCTTACAAAGGTCCTTAGAGAATTAATGAGTAGGAATGAAGCTCTTGTGTGCAAGGAGAAAAGAAAATGAAATCAGAGAACTCTTGAAAACACTTCAGAAATTTAGAGAGAATTTCAGCACAAAAACCAAGAAACCAAATCTTTTGAATGCCTTAAGCTTTTGGAAATTTTTTGAGAATTTTTTCTAGTAACCAAACTCTCCCTAAACACCCCTATTTATAGGAGAGGGCTAGGGTTTAAAGATAAAATATTTTTAAGGCTAATCAGAATGTATTAAAACCAAAACATGTCACTTAAACACACTTAAGTGAGAAAAGGACAAAAATAAATCTGCTCAGAAAACTAGCCGTTACTGTTCAAACGGCTAGTCCGGTCGACCGGCCCGTCGACCGCTAGTACAAAGAAATATAGTCGTTGCAGGTTACGATCGACTGGCCCGGTCGACCGAAACAAACAGAGAGCTCTGCTCTCAGACCGGTCGACCGGGACGGTCGACCGTCCAAAGACTGTCAAACGTGCACAATTTGTGCACGTCGGTCGACCGACCCGGTCGACCGACTTCTAGCCAGGTCGACTAGTCAGAGGACTAGTCGACTGGATGAAGTCTGGAAAGGACAGAAAAATAGTTTTAAAAATATTATGAAAAATCTTTTAACACTCATAAAAATCACCAAAAATAGTTTTATCATTTTGCATTGATATATAAACATGTGGTAAAAAGTTTAGCTCAAATATCAATCAATATGAACCATTTTTTTCTCTTATCATTTTTACCAAAAACCAAAAACTGTATTTTCTAAAACTTGGATTTTGACTAGAAAATACGTTTTGTCCAAAACTTCTTCCAAATACAAAAACATGATATTTAAACATTTTGAAGCATAATCTTATATACATGAAACATATATATATCAAAGTTTTTGTCATAAATTCCAATACCAAAATAAGTTTTGATAAAACACAAAACTTAAAACACATGATTATGTATATCAAAGTAAGTTTGTAGGTTGAAGATTGTATACAAACTATTTATGTTAGGAAACAAGATGTGCGCAAAAACGTGTGTGATAGAGCTTCAAACCTATTCACTATTCTTTAACAAAATTCTAAACTAAAACAAATCTAATAAATTATCTTGAGCAATCTTGAAGTCTTGAGCCATGCGATGCCTTGCTAGAGCCTTCTCTTCTATGTTCCTTCCTTGATGTGCAAAAAGCCTTCTTTGCTTCATGAACCTAGAAATTCTTGCAATAGCTAAGCAATGGCCTCCAAATATGGTACAAACCTGAAACTTATCTTAACAAACTAATTAGTACCATATAGCACTTATTTGTTTTGTTATCATCAAAACTCTAAGAGAGTGTAACCTTTTGGGCCAACACTAAAAAATGGGTTAAAACAACCATTGAGCTTGATAGCTCAATGAGTAAGGTAAAACTCCAATTTAACCTGCGTGAATACAAGCTTAATTAACTCACAGTTTCAAGCTCTAATATTGATTATTAATTATATAAGTCATTTAGTTCTCTAACAGTTATTAACTCTTGACTTCTTACTCAGTTTTCTTATATCTTTCCTACAACATAGATGTCTCAACAACAAAATATAATCATGTATTTCATTATATTCATAATTAGTGATACACTGATCACATACTATGCTCTTATCGCACACAATAATTTTATGTGTGTGTGTGTATGGAGAGAGAGAGAGAGAGAGAGAGATAAACTTGCGTAGTTTCGGAATGATTCGAGCCTGATTCCTTCCCACTCAAATAGTAACATCCGACATTCAAATAAAAGATTCACTCAGTTGAAGTTGATTTATATTATTTAGAGTAACTAAAAATGAAAAAAAAAAATCAAGTTTTTGAATACTTTTTTCCCATCTATCAAGCGGCGCAAAAATGAATGTTTGATGTTGCCCAAAGGCCTTCCACCCTAGTTTTGATGATGATTAACTCATGTAGTTATGTTTACTAATAATCTTGTGTTGTTTAAGTTTCAGATCATTAACCAAGATATTAGTTGGTGATTAGCTTCAACAAGGTGTTTAGAAGCTTTTCATGGTGATTCCAGGGCCAAAGCTTCAAGATCATACCTTGCCTAGCTCATGGATCACGGTGTTTGTGGATCGAGTCGCTTTGAAGATGAAGATCATCAAGAAAACTTAGGTATCCATAGTTTAGAGTGTGTTTAGATCCATTTGTAAAGCTTAGTATAGTTGATATGCTCAAATGCACACAACACACAAGTTTCATGTTTTGAATTTGGTTTTCATGAATAGATTGATCAAAACAAGTTTACATGTTTTATATGTATAGTAGATGGTTTCTATTTATACATACATGGTTTAACTTGCTAAACAAACTTATTTTGATATCCCTATTCATGTGTTGAAAAATCAAGTTTGATAAAATACAAGTGTTGGTTTTGATAAAATTGGCAAGACACAAAAATGAATTGATATGATTGATATATGTCTTGAAATTTTATCACTAGTTTTTGTTTTAAAATAAAATGATAAAACAAGTTTTTATGGAAGTTTTAGAAAAGATATAAGTATTTTCAAAATATGTTTTTATCCAATTTTCTGTTCCAGGCTTCAACCAAGTCGACTAGTAACCTGACTAGTCGACTAGGGCTGAGGTCGGTCGACCGGGCCGGTCGACCGACGTGCACAGATTTGTGCACGCAGCTGGCACAGTGGGCCGGTTGACCGGGCGGTCGACCGTCCCAGAGAGCAGTGCTCTCTGTTTGTTTGGGTCGACCGGGCGATCGACCGGGTTGCCCAACAGTCACATTTCTGACCGTTGGCGGTCGACCGGGCCGGTCGACCGCTGCCTGTCAGAGCTGCCAGCTCAGCTCTAACGGCTAGTTTTGTATTGGGGCTATATATACCCCATCTCTTCATAGTTTTTGTAGAAGTTTTTAAGAGCAAAAATTCCAGGCCTTCTTAAGTGTTTTTAAAGAGTTTTCAAAAGTATTTGGGGCTTTAATCTTTCAATCTTTATTGTTTTAGGTTTTTGAAAAAATCAAAGAAAATAGGATTTTGGGAGATTTGTTTTGGTTTTCATTTTCTATCTTTTACAAGAATTTTCCCAAGTATTTTCTTTGAGTTCTTGTTTTCCAAACACCTAGTTTTCCACACTTGAGCTATCATCTATCCTAATCTATTAGGATCTTGTTTTTGTGGAAAAAGAGAGTTTGTGGTTGAAAGATACCACTTGTTGTAAAACCCTTACTTTGATTGGGTTGCTCCCTCTTTGGTAGAGGTTGAGGTTTGGTTTGCTCCCTCAAGTGTGAGGTGGAGATTGTTGTATTGGCTACGGGCCTTATCCCTCTTCGGTAGAGGTGGATTGTGGTTGTATTGCCTCGGTGGCATTGAGAGAGGAGTTCGGTACTCCTATAATGGATTGGAAATCCTACACGGTGGTGTAGGCGGGGATGTAGAGCTAGGGGCTCGAAGCTCGAAATATATTCTTGTGTTTGCGTTTGATCCAATATCTCTCAACTCTCTCTCTCTTATTTATTTGTGCAAAGCATCATTCATAACATCATATCATACTTGCTTGTGTTGAGTATAATTCATATTTCCATATCATATCTATTTGCTTGTGTTGCCTTACATCTTTTATATTGTTCATCCTTATATGCTTGGCTTGCTTGTGTGTGTGCCTAACTTATACTTAACCAACAAGAGCTTCACATAGCACCTCAACCCATTCAAGGGGAATCAAGAGGAGTTAGTCCAGAGCCCTTCACGGGAAATTCGGCTACACTTGTTGTGTTGTATTAAGTTTGTGCAAGATTTGCATTAGCTTCCGCATTTAGGGCATTTAGTTCACTAGATTAGCACTTACACCTATTCACCCCCCCTCTAGGTGTTTTTCAATTGGTATCAGAGCTAGTGCTCTTGATATTAGGCTTAACATCTTAGAAGTGAGATCCATTTTCTTGCTAATCTATTGTTTGCATTTGCTTGCTTGCATACATATAGTTTTTACCATGGACTTCATGACCCCACCTAGCTTTGACCCTTCCAACATTATTGTTTGGAAGTATAGGATGTCCATGTACCTAAAGACCCTAGGTTTGCATGTCTTTCTTGCGGCCACCAAGAAATGCTATCTTGGAGATCGCAATCATGTAGGGGCCAATGCACAAGCCCTTGAGGCCATTAGATGCACACTTCCTAAAGAATATCTTTTGCGTGTTTCTAACTTTGATTTCGCCTTTGCAGTATGGAATTTGTTGACAACCACCAACACCTCCAAACTTCAAGTGCAAATCCAACAAGAAGAGGAATCTAGTGGAGAATCCGACTCACAATGCTATATGGTCCAAGGGAATGACTCCCTTGAGGTACAATCGGAATCTCTATTAGATGCTAATGATGCTAGTTCTTCATGTGATGATATTGTAGATCCCCATGCTTTAAATGAAGAACTTTCTATTGTTTGTGAAAAATTAATAGATAAATATAATTTGTTGAAAAGAAGAGTCTAGACATTAATAATGAAAATAAAAATTTGATTGCTAGACTTGATGTTGTTTTGCAAGAGAAAGAGGAGATTGCTAATGAGAGGGATTCATTAAAATCTCAACTTGATCTTGCACTTAAAGAAAATTAATTTTTAAAATCTAAAAATGATTGCCATGTTCTTTTGAAGAAAAATGAAAATTTGTCTTCAAAAGTTGATTTTGTTTTAAAGGAGAATGTTGCTTTGAAAAATAAAATTATTTCTATTTCAAATGAGTTGAATGTTTGTTTAGATAAGAATATTGTTTTATAAAATAAGATGGATGCACATGTTTGTCATGCTAGTGTAGCTTCTTCATCTAGTCTACCTAATGCATGTACCTCTTCTTCTAAGATTAATGATGATATTTGTATGTTAAAGAAGAGAGTAGAGTGTTTGGGCTCCACTATGAGCCAATGTGCCATGAACCACTCACGTTTTGAAACCTTGGTTCGAAAGAAACAAGTTCCATCCTTTATGCATGCACACCCTCCACGGCATACACATGCTCCACACGGACACACCCATCACAAGTATGCTCATGTGTACACTTGTACACATTATGGACGTAAGGGCCACCTTGCTAAATTTTGCTATGATAGAATACATGTTGAGAATTTAGCAAATAAGTTTGTTTGGGTTAGAGAAGGGACTAACCCCCATGGACCCAATAAGATGTGGGTACCAAAGACCACACCTCCTTTATTTGATGTAGGTGTGGGCTCTCACATGACGTGAGAGTGATGATACCTTGGAGTGGATGTGTTCCGTACTTAAAGGAAATCAATTGGATGCATCACTTTCAAGGGAAGATTTGGTGGAGAGGACCACCATGTTTTGGAGACAAGGAGAGTTGCTTCTTCGGTTTTGGTAACAATCCTTTACTCCCATTTATTGTTTACATGCTTTCCATTTCATTGTTTATAGCATGTTTTTGATGTCTATGGATTAGTATGTAAATACCATGTTTATTAGATCCTTAACATACATGTATAGTATTTGAGACACACATGCTTATATGAACCCATTCTTAGTGTTCTCACTTTTGTTTAAGCTATAATGTACATCATGAATCTAATACATGTGAATTTACATAGTAATCATGTTTTAGTTTTATCATGATGATTTTTATATTGTGTTTTGATGCTTCATGTTAAGATTACTTGTTTAGATGTTAGTTTTCATTAAGACTAGGATTTATACTTGTACATAAAGTGGGCCTCAAATAAATCTATATATGTTGGGCTTGATTGCTTATTTGTTCTCATTAAATGTGCTAGTATAGTCTAGTTTTGATGATTCATACATTTCAAACTTGTATTCCATTTTTGGATTTGTTTTATGAGTTTTCACTTCATGTATATGTTTGTATTGCCAAACTTTAAGATATACATGTATAATCCTTGAGTCATTTGCCTTTCATGCAAATCTATATATGGACTCAATTGTGTTTAGGGATATGCATGTATACTTATTGTGTTGACAATTCATACATATACCATGAAATGAAATTTGTTTTGGTGAAGATTTAGTTTTTCTTGTTTTTGTGTTTTAATTGTTTAACTTCATGTATACGTCTATCTTGTCCAAACTATTAGATATACATGTTTATCCTTTTTTGAGCCACGTGCCTTAATGCATATACTTTGTGGACTCGTTGTGTTTTGGATATGTATGTATACTTTAGTTTGTATTAGACATACATATAACTTAAAGATTAAATAAGTTTTAATGATTTTCATGTTTTCTTGTTTCAAGGAATTTTGAGCTTAATTGGAAATTTCATAATGCCATGTCACACATTACTTGTACACTCACCATTTTTAAAATATTTCTCATGAGCATGTTTTCATGAGCTTGTATGGACTTTATTGAATATTGAGTGTTTTAAGTGCTATGTGATTTACATGTGTTTTATGAAAATTATTTTTGTTGTATTCCTTACTTGAAGGATTTCGTACTAGTTTAAAAGATTTTCCATTTAACTAGTTACGGTATTCTTCATTTTGGTAGAATTTTTCAAACAAAACTTATTTTTCAAATCTATTTTTGAAAACCCCTACCCTTCACGGGAGGTTGTGTAACACCCCAATTTTTCTTTTTGATTTTTTTTATATTTTGTGGGAAGTTTTAAAGTGGGATGAAATATTAATAATTGTACATGCACGTGTGAATATAAGTATATGAGTAAATGTGATTATCATTAATAAATATATAATCATACTTTATCATGTAAAGTACCTTACAAATTTTCCCTAAACGTTAAAATCCTAAACTAGCTAATGGTATTGAGGTGGCATCATCTTGAAGTACTTGAGGATGAGAGGTAGGCCAAGTGGCAACTTAGAGTATATATAATAATAGTCTAAATGGGTATATAGGGAAAAGCAAAATAGGTAATTCATTCATCCCCCAACTTTCTCTCTCTTCCTTTCCCAAAATTCCTTTCTCTTTATCCTCTTCCCTGAAGAGAATCGACAGCAAATACCCTCAAAATTGATCTCCTCTACATCTTAATTTCTTTTCCACTCAATCTCTCGCCCTCAATCTCAATCACTCTCTCTCTCTCTCGCTGGATCGCGCGACAGCGCTGGGCAGGCACAGCGCGCGCGGCGGCGCTGGGCAGGCAGCGCGCGCGGCGCGCGGCGGAGCACGCGGCGCCAGGGCTCGAGAACCATCTCAACCTATGGGTATTAGCTCAGATTAAGGTGAGGGAGTTTTCTTCAACCCAATAAATTTCTTTTGCGAAATTTCATGAATTCAATCAAGTTGTTGCTTCAACAATTCTTTTGATATTGGAGACATCAACATTTACTCTGAGGTGAGGATTTTTTTATATTGTTCTTTCTTTTTAACTGTTTTGTTTGTGAATTTTACATGAGTTTGCAAGGATCCAAGTGAGAAATAGATAATGTGCATTACGTAACTATCATTACTTGAAAATTCTGATAATAATTTGGCTAGTGATTTCTTTGGAAGATGATATATTGCTGTGAGGTTTCCTGTTCAATTTATGGAGACTGGTACTCAAGGGGGAGATGTCTATTTTTGTGTCATTGGTATGTAGTTGTTTGGTTTTATTTGACTTGATACTTAATAACAGTATGCTTAGTCTGAAATGGGTGTTGAGTGCCTAACATAATTTACGCTAGCTTGCTGGAGTAATTGAATTTTGTTAGCACTATCAAATCTCTTATAAAGTAAAATGGTTGAAAGAAGAATAACAATTTTCATAAGATTAAAAGGTTCTAGGGAGATTGGTTTTTAAAACTCAGTTGAGGCTTCTTTTGATAACAGATCTGGTCTCTTTTATTTATTAATTTCTTGTCAAAAAAATAAAATAAATAAAATAAAAATGTAAATTGTATTATGAATCCAGTGAATAAATCCGAAAGAGAATTATCTCCCCGCGAAGTAAATAAAGGAATTACTAATAAGCTATATCACACGTACCCCTCAAACTCATTTGAGTTCTACTTCGAAGTCTCTCCGTTTATTGTCTCGGCATCCCAAATTAATTAAAAGCACAGACAATAACTATATGAGGGTGAGTGTCTAATCAACACTCACGTTGCTTCTTTTGTTAATCTCTTTTATCAACCATTAATGTGATCACTATATAGATAAGAAATTATTTAATAAATGAAGATGATGACGATAATGGTTATAATAGTTAATGGTTAAAGTTAGTATCCACTAATTGAGAGGAGTACCAAGCAACCTCCGTAACAACAAAGCTGTCTTGCTTAGACATATATGGAGATTTACAAAGGGGTTCCTGATGTACTAGTTTACACCGATCCTCCATCAATAAAATTTAGGTACTTGAAGAAATACTTGAAGTACTTC
The DNA here is from genome assembly GCA_038442645.1 of Agave tequilana. Taxonomy (NCBI): domain Eukaryota; kingdom Viridiplantae; phylum Streptophyta; class Magnoliopsida; order Asparagales; family Asparagaceae; genus Agave; species Agave tequilana. Next base: position 33,686 of record JAVJIF010013552.1, on the reverse strand, counting down.
CTTAGGTGAAGAAAGACTCGAGCATATATACCTTCTTCTAGTTATGACTTCAATACATTCTTGAGGATAAGGAAATTAAGGAATAAACTACAAGACTTACAATTATTCATTGATGTCATTCAACCGTAACTTAGAATAGATTAAGGATATTTAAGGATTGTATTGTTTTTGTTTGAGTTGTTGGTATGGAAGGTTGGAGAGAAACTTATTTCTTATAACAAAGTGATATGAGTACGTCTAACCTTATTATTATCATTGAAGCTAGTACTTCATGGTCTAAGCTGATCAAACAAACCCTGATGAACCCATTTACATCAGATTTAAAGCAAGTGATCCATGATAACATGATTAACCCTAAGATCTGGATACACCAGACCTTTGTAGTATACAAGAGGCAGATTTCGAAATAAGCCCTTCGTTCCTTCTGTATAGGAGTTGGTTTACGTATCTCTTGATTTGTGGTTCCTTGTCCTTATTGAAGACTCGTTACCCCTAGAGACGCCCACTGGATCAATTTTGTCAAGATTTATTTAAGAACCAGAACTTCATAATACTATGGGACACCCATGATTGTAGATTAATTCATTAGAATTTCCGATGATCATTTTGATAGCTTATCCCGGTGTCAGATTGATATAAAATTTCTTGCATCAATTATAAGTGGATAATTAGTTGAATTGGCAATGAGGTGAGAAACTAGAATAAATTTCGATGCATGCTAAGCAGTGTATATATACTTCAAACAAACTTCAAACAATGGTTAACTAATCTAGCAGAAAATTGTGAAATCAATGGTGGTAGAAATCAGAATCATTTCTTGGCATTGTAAACGTATCTCAACCTAACATTAATGTTAGCCGGTAATCCATCATCACTATGTAGTAGAATTGTAACGAGATAGCGGTAATGGTGATATCTCTCATCCTAATTTGCTAAGACTTATCTCGAAATCAAGAATTAGTAATCCATCATGATGTCTAAGACAACCGTGACAAATATTAATATGTAATACATGTATAACTGTTGATATAAGTAAAATTTGTAAAGTAGATGTCCGTGAATGAACTAGACTCTAATTTTGCTAAACACAAAGAATAATTAGAATTCAACACGGACTTGATTTCCAACTAATGAACCACTATTATTGCTTGCGATAATTGCGTATAAATATAAGTTGATGGTTAAATTGGTTGGTGAGAATGAACAACTATGAACAAGTATGCAGGACTGTAAATAAGGAGTTAAAAATTTTCAAATACGACGATCGAGCATCAAAGATATAATTGAGAATTTTGTTTTACTGCAAGACTTAATCGCGTGAGTTAAGCATACATATGTTAGGGAAGTGGATAATCATGGGATAAATTATTGAATGATTGACACACGCGACATGGTTGTTACATATGAACGTCCCTAAAGTAGAACATATTAGTGTGTATATATGTGTGTTCTATATAAGCGCCCACGCACACACGAATGAGAGTGTGGATGTGATAATTATTTAGTTAAGTCATCGTAGATTCTGTGAATCACAAATCCATAAATGCAGACCACTATGGATTATTTTTAGTTAGAGATATATATAGCTTGCATGATCAAAAAGACTGAAAAACCGATAACAAGAATAAGAATTCCACCTATACAAATGGGGTGAGTGGATCACCACAGTGTTAACTTTTAGTTTCTATGCATGCATCCAGATATGTGGTGGATCACATTCATTTCCCTTGAAAGGGAATTGTATAGCTAGAAGTAAATAATAATATAATTGGTTGATATTTATATAATGATGAATTGAATATTATCCGAGTGTATGTATATATATGTACATGTTTGTTGCATTCATATATAATGGAGGAAGGGGCCGGGCGGGAGACGGTAGGAGGGGGAAGATGGTGTTATTGTTATTGTTATATATATATATATATATATATATATATATATATATATATATATATATATATATATATATATATATATATATATATATATATATATATATATATATAATGGAGGAAGGGGGCCGGGCGGGAGCCGGTAGGAGGGGGAAGATGGCATTATTGTTGTCGTTATATATATATAATGGAGGAAGGGGCCGGGCGGGAGCCGGTAGGAGGGGAAAGACGGTGTTATTGTTATTGTTATGATTATTGTCATTGTTATATATATATAATGGAGGAAGGGGCCGGACGGGAGCCGGTAGGAGAGAAGGACGGGGAATCTCAATACTTTAAATTGTAATTGTATAGGCATATGCATAATGTGTGATATGTATATCACCAAGCATGATATGCGATACTGTGAAGTGTAATATGATTACGTGACCTTTGTATTATCTATATAGATAATCTATGCTCGTAATAATATGGGGTGATCTAGTGATGTATCACTAGGGCAGATAACTACCCTCATGAAATTTTGAGTATGTGGTACTTCGTGTTTGATATATGAGATACATGGTGTTGTGCGTCGAAGGAATTTAAGACAGAATCATGCATAAGCTATAAGTACCCGAGCGAGTATTTTGTCGAATTCCTAAATCATATAATATGCGTAGAAAACAAAATATAAAGGTTGCTAAAGAGAATCAGTTACTGGAGAAGTCTGACCATCTTATAAGCTATGTATATCATCATGTTAATTATTCATTATGAGATATTGCCCTTTTCTCTTGTTTCTTTTGTTCATCTATATGTGTCGTAAATTGTTGAAGCAAACACCTCCTTATTACTTGTGTTCTCATTCCTTGACGCCCTTTTATACTCCACTCACTGAGCTGTTGAGCTCACTCCCCTACAGATTGTTTTGTTGGCAGGTTGCATTGGGGCAGGGGCCTGGTTTAAGCTGCGTGGAAACTTTGCTTGGAACCCGTTTTCTTTTTGTGTAATTTAATCGTGTTGAAATTCTTGAGTATTCGTGCTTATTGATATTATGAGTTAGATGGAGATAGACAATTGATCTTGTATATATCTGTTCAGAGATATTATGGAAATAGTTTCATTTCAAGTTGACCTCAGATATAATTTTATTGATTGGTGATGTTGAAATATGTATTCTTAAGGATGTACTATGGAGTTAATGGTGATGATCATCATAAGTTGAAATTGTACCAATATTGCATTATTTTGTAAAGTGAGAGGTGTACTCTTGAGCTCATTATGTTCTGGTTTTTAGAATGCTATATATGGATAAGTAGGCGAGGTAAAGCCGAAATATCTTCATGATTGTCTGGATGATTTTGAGTTCAATTATATGATTGGATTTAAAATAAGTAGGCTAATGTTGGCCGAAATTATTGTGAGTTGAAATGTATATTTGGGCATATTAGTATTTACAAAGGAGGTGCTGCCGAAAAATTAAGGATTTGGATATGATTATGATGATCTACTTGTTTAAAAGAATGTTATGTTAATTGAGGATTTTAAGAAATCTGGGACCGTTACAGTTGGTATCAGAGCACAGGATATAGAATGAGGATAAACTTAGAATGTATAGTAGAAAGAGGATTGGATTGATAGGGTTGATTGTTATGATTGATATGCATGATTACGCTTTGTATGTATGTGAAAATATTGTTTGTTATGGTTGGTTTAAGGGGGGTTGGAGTTCTTACGTGTATGACTAATTCTGAAGCGCGGAATATTTGGTCACTGCCTTATGTTCGGCTTATGGTACCCACATGCCATAATTCGGATGTGTTCGGCTGAGGGTGTGGGCCCTCAGTACGAGCTGCTAGTGGTATGGGACACTGGTGTAAGGAAATGATTAAAATATCAAGCGAGTTAAGATTTAGTCGGATAGTAAGAATATAGTGTAGAAAGTTGTTCAAGAGATAATAAGTTCTCGAGAAATAGGGTTGCGAGGGATATTATATGAAAGTAAGATTTTGAAGTATATTGGAGGAATGTGAAGGTTTTATACTTATCTGTTTCAGGCATGCCAAGTTTCGAGGACGAAACTTTTGTTAGGGGGGTAGAACTGTAACACCCCAATTTTCCTTTTTGATTTTTTTATATTTTGTGGGAAGTTTTAAAGTGGAATGAATATTAATAATTGTACATGCACGTGTGAATATAAGTATATGAGTAAATGTGATTATCATTAATAAATATATAATCATACTTTATCATGTAAAGTACCTTACAAATTTTCCCTAAACGTTAAAATCCTAAACTAGCTAATGGTATTGAGGTGGCATCATCTTGGAGTACTTGAGGATGAGAGGTAGGCCAAGTGGCAACTTAGAGTATATATAATAATAGTCTAAATGGGTATATAGGGAAAAGCAAAATAGGTAATTCATTCATCCCCCAACTTTCTCTCTCTTCCTTTCCCAAAATTCCTTTATCTTTATCCTCTTCCCTGAAGAGAATCGACAGCAAATACCCTCAAAATTGATCTCCTCTACATCTTAATTTCTTTTCCACTCAATCTCTCGCCCTCAATCTCAATCTCTCTCTCTCTCTCTCTCTCTCTCTCTCTCTCTCTCTCTCTCGCTGGATCGCGCGACAGCGCTGGGCAGGCAGCGCGCGCGCGGCGGCGCTGGGCAGGCAGCGCGCGTGGCGCGCGGCGGCGCTGGGGCGCGGCGGAGCACGCGGCGCCAGGGCTCGAGAACCATCTCAACCTATGGGTATTAGCTCAGATTAAGGTGAGGGAGTTTTCTTCAACCCAATAAATTTCTTTTTCGAAATTTCATGAATTCAATCAAGTTGTTGCTTCAACAATTCTTTTGATATTGGAGACATCAACATTTACTCTGAGGTGAGGATTTTTTTTGTATTGTTCTTTCTTTTTAACTGTTTTGCTTGTGAATTTTACATGAGTTTGCAAGGATCCAAGTGAGAAATAGATAATGTGCATTACGTAACTATCATTACTTGAAAATTCTGATAATAATTTGGCTAGTGATTTCTTTGGAAGATGATACATTGCTGTGAGGTTTCCTGTTCAATTTATGGAGACTGGTACTCAAGGGGGAGATGTTTATTTTTGTGTCATTGGTATGTAGTTGTTTGGTTTTATTTGACTTGATACTTAATAACAGTATGCTTAGTCTGAAATGGGTGTTGAGTGCCTAACATAATTTACGCTAGCTTGCTGGAGTAATTGAATTTTGTTAGCACTATCAAATCTCTTATAAAGTAAAATGGTTGAAAAAAGAATAACAATTTTCATAAGATTAAAAGGTTCTAGGGAGATTGGTTTTTAAAACTCAGTTGAGGCTTCTTTTGATAACAGATCTGGTCTCTTTTATTTATTAATTTCTTGTCAAAAAAAAATAAAATAAAATAAAATAAAAATGTAAATTGTATTATGAATCCAGTGAATAAATCCGAAAGAGAATTATCTCCCCGCGAAGTAAATAAAGGAATTACTAATAAGCTATATCACACGTACCCCTCAAACTCATTTGAGTTCTACTTCGAAGTCTCTCCGTTTATTGTCTCGGCATTCCAAATTAATTAAAAGCACAGACAATAACTATATGAGGGTGAGTGTCTAATCAACACTCACGTTGCTTCTTTTGTTAATCTCTTGTATCAACCATTAATGCGATCACTATATAGATAAGAAATTATTTAATAAATGAAGATGATGACGATAATGGTTATAATAGTTAATGGTTAAAGTTAGTATCCACTAATTGAGAGGAGTACCAAGCAACCTCCGTAACAACAAAGCTGTCTTGCTTAGACATATATGGAGATTTACAAAGGGGTTCCTGATGTACTAGTTTACACCTATCCTCCATCAATAAAATTTTAGGTACTTGAAGAAATATTTGAAGTACTTCCTTAGGTGAAGAAAGACTCGAGCATATATACCTTCTTCTAGTTATGACTTCAATACATTCTTGAGGATAAGGAAATTAAGGAATAAACTACAAGACTTACAATTATTCATTGATGTCATTCAACCGTAACTTAGAATAGATTAAGGATATTTAAGGATTGTATTGTTTTTGTTTGAGTTGTTGGTATGGAAGGTTGGAGAGAAACTTATTTCTTTTAACAAAGTGATATGAGTACGTCTAACCTTATTATTATCATTGAAGCTAGTACTTCATAGTCTAAGCTGATCAAACAAACCCTGATGAACCCATTTACATCAGATTTAAAGCAAGTGATCCATGATAACATGATTTACCCTAAGATCTGGATACACCAGACCTTTGTAGTATACAAGAGGCAGATTTCGAAATAAGCCCTTCGTTCCTTCTGTATAGGAGTTGGTTTACGTATCTCTTGATTTGTGGTTCCTTGTCCTTATTGAAGACTCGTTACCCCTAGAGACGCCCACTGGATCAATTTTGTCAAGATTTATTTAAGAACCAGAACTTCATAATACTATGGGACACCCATGATTGTAGATTAATTCATTAGAATTTCCGATGATCATTTTGATAGCTTATCCCGGTGTCAGATTGATATAAAATTTCTTGCATCAATTATAAGTGGATAATTAGTTGAATTGGCAATGAGGTGAGAAACTAGAATAAATTGCGATGCATGCTAAGCAGTGTATATATACTTCAAACAAACTTCAAATAATGATTAACTAATCTAGCAGAAAATTGTGAAATCAATGGTGGTAGAAATCAGAATCATTTCTTGGGATTGTAAACGTATCTCAACCTAACATTAATGTTAGCCGGTAATCCATCATCACTATGTAGTAGAATTGTAACGAGATAGCGGTAATGGTGATATCTCTCATCCTAATTTGCTAAGACTTATCTCGAAATCAAGAATGAGTAATCCATCATGATGTCTAAGACAACCGTGACAAATATTAATATGTAATACATGTATAACTGTTGATATAAGTAAAATTTGTAAAGTAGATATCCGTGAATGAACTAAACTCTAATTTTGCTAAACACAAAGAATAATTAGAATTCAACACGGACTTGATTTCCAACTAATGAACCACTATGATTGCTTGCGATAATTGCGTATAAATATAAGTAGATGGTTAAATTGGTTGGTGAGAATGAACAACTATGAACAAGTATGCAGGACTGTAAATAAGGAGTTAAAAATTTTCAAATACGACGATCGAGCATCAAAGATATAATTGAGAATTTTGTTTTACTGCAAGACTTAATCGCGTGAGTTAAGCATACATATGTTAGGGATGTGGATAATCATGGGATAAATTATTGAATGATTGACACACGCGACATGGTTGTTATATATGGACGTCCCTAAAGTAGAACATATTAGTGTGTATATATGTGTGTTCTATATAAGCGCCCACGCACACACGAATGAGAGTGTGGATGTGATAATTATTTAGTTAAGTCATCGTAGATTCTGTGAATCACAAATCCATAAATGCAGACCACTATGGATTATTTTTAATTAGAGATATATATAGCTTGCATGATCAAAAAGACTGAAAAACCGATAACAAGAATAAGAATTCCACCTATACAAATGGGGTGAGTGGATCACCACAGTGTTAACTTTTAGTTTCTATGCATGCATCCAGATATGTGGTGGATCACATTCATTTCCCTTGAAAGGGAATTGTATAGCTAGAAGTAAATAATAAAATAATTGGTTGATATTTATATAATGATGAATTGAATATTATCCGAGTGTATGTATATATATGTACATGTCTGTTGCATTCATATATAATGGAGGAAGGGGCCGGGCGGGAGCCGGTAGGAGGGGGAAGATGGTGTTATTGTTATTGTTATATATATATATATAATGGAGGAAGGGGCCGGGCGGGAGCCGGTAGGAGGGGGAAGATGTCGTTATTGTTGTCGTTATATATATATAATGGAGGAAGGGGCCGGGCGGGAGCCGGTAGGAGGGGGAAGACGGTGTTATTGTTATTGTTATGATTATTGTCATTGTTATATATATATAATGGAGGGCCGGACGGGAGCCGGTAGGAGAGAAGGACGGGGAATCTCAATACTTTAAATTGTAATTGTATAGGCATATGCATAATGTGTGATGTGTATATCACCAAGCATGATATGCGATACTGTGAAGTGTAATATGATTACGTGACCTTTGTATTATCTATATAGATAATCTATGCTCGTAATAATATGGGGTGATCTAGTGATGTATCACTAGGGCAGATAACTACCCTCATGAAATTTTGAGTATGTGGTACTTCGTGTTTGATATATGAGATACATGGTGTTGTGCGTCGAAGGAATTTAAGACAGAATCATGCATAAGCTATAAGTACCCGAGCGAGTATTTTGTTGAATTCCTAAATCATATAATATGCGTAGAAAACAAAATATAAAGGTTGCTAAAGAGAATCAGTTACTGGAGAAGTCTGACCATCTTATAAGCTATGTATATCATCATGTTAATTATTCATTATGAGATATTGTCCTTTTCTCTTGTTTCTTTTGTTCATCTATACGTGCCGTAAATTGTTGAAGCAAAAACCTCCTTATTACTTGTGTTCTCATTCCTTGACGCCCTTTTATACTCCACTCACTGAGCTGTTGAGCTCACTCCCCTACAGATTGTTTTGTTGGCAGGTTGCATTGGGGCAGGGGCTTGGTTTAAGCTGCGAGGAAACTTTGCTTGGAACCCGTTTTTTTTGTGTAATTTAATCGTGTTGAAATTCTTGAATATTCGTGCTTATTGATATTATGAGTTAGATGGAGATAGACAATTGATCTTGTATATATATGTTCAGAGATATTATGGAAATAGTTTCATTTCAAGTTGACCTCAGATATAGTTTTATTGATTGGTGATGTTGAAATATGTATTCTTAAGGATGTACTATGGAGTTAATGGTGATGATCATCATAAGTTGAAATTGTACCAATATTGCATTATTTTGTAAAGTGAGAGGTGTACTCTTGAGCTCATTATGTTCTGGTTTTTAGAATGCTATATATGGATAAGTAGGCGAGGTAAAGCCGAAATATCTTCATGATTGTCTTGATGATTTTGAGTTCAATTATATGATTGGATTTAAAATAAGTAGGCTAATGTTGGCCGAAATTATTGTGAGTTGAAATGTATATTTGGGCATATTAGTATTTACAAAGGAGGTGCTGTCGAAAAATTAAGGATTTGGATGTGATTATGATGATCTACTTGTTTAAAAGAATGTTATGTTAATTAAGGATTTTAAGAAATCTGGGACCGTTACAGGTTGGATGGGAGTCCATGCCTTGTATGTTTATATTGAAAATCATTTTAAACTTGTGCATGAGATGGGAGGTAGTTATATGAGTTATACCATGCTTTTATTGTTATGTCAATTGGTATCATTGAACTCTTTCAATTGGTATCATTTTGATCTTTTTGTATACTCATATGTTTATTGTGTATGTATATTTTCAATTGGTATCATCTATTAGTGATTGGTACTCATTCTATTTCATACACATATACTTGTTTTATTTGTGCTATTATATTTCTATATCTTAAGCACAAATCTTGTTTATGCTAGAGCTTGAGCTTCACTTTATTTCAATTGATTTAGTTTTTCAATTGGTATCTTTTTTCAAGCCTACGCATAATTTTTGTTGGTATTTCATAAATGGGGAGAAAATTCGATTTTCATATTTCAATTGGTATTTAGTTTTCCACTCCCTTACTTTATGATTGAAAATAGTCATTTCAATTATTTATTTGGCTTAAAAAGAAAAATACTATCTTTTGATATCAAGATGTCTTGTGTTTTAAATTGGTTTCTAAAAATTTTTGTTTAAAGAAAAAATACAAAAGTTTTGATTTATATTGACTATATGCAAGGAGAGATTAACATCACTTCTACATATAGATTCATGTTGAGTGTATCTTGTATTGAAGAGCTTAACATCTCTTCTTTATGTGATACACGTGTGTAGGGGAAGCTTCACATCTCCTCTTATGCATTACATAATGTGTGTTATGTGAATTAGGGCTTAACATCCCTCCTTCATGTAATGCATATGTGTAGGGAAGCTAACTTAGCGCCTTCCTCTTCATGAATGTATATAGCATATAACATTTATTGATCTTTGTTTACTTTTCTTTTGGTATCAAGATGCTTCATTGACATATTTATCTATTGATATCATGTTGTTTATAGTCACCCCTTATTGACAGTGTTTTTGTTTTTAGACAAAAAAAGGGGGAGAACATTGTTTTATTGTTTTGATTGACAAAAAGGGGGAGAAAGATTTTTTTTACCCCTCATTTATTGTTTTGATTGTTTACCACTTTGTTGATGATTGACAAAAAGGGGGAGAAAGATTTTGAGTTTCAAGTTTTATATATGCATACTTATGTTTTTGCATATATTAAGTTTTATTGGTATCTAGAGCATCTAGTGTTTTTGTTAATGTTTTATTAATTTAATTGGTATCTAGAGCCTTTAGAACATGTTTATGTGTTTTATGCATGTTGATGCATACATATTTATGTACATTCATTGCATATCTTTTGTTTATTTGTTTATGCATGAGTTAAGGGAGAGCTTCTTTGAAGCTTAACTTTAATTCATGCATATATAACTCTATGAGTTTTGTCATCATCAAAAAGGGGGAGATTGTTGGCCCAAAGGCCTTCCACCCTAGTTTTGATGATGATTAACTCATGTAGTTATGTTTACTAATAATCTTGTGTTGTTTAAGTTTCAGATCATTAACCAAGATATTAGTTGGTGATTAGCTTCAACAAGGTGTTTAGAAGCTTTTCATGGTGATTCCAGGGCCAAAGCTTCAAGATCATACCTTGCCTAGCTCATGGATCACGGTGTTTGTGGATCGAGTCGCTTTGAAGATGAAGATCGTTAAGAAGACTTAGGTATCCATAGTTTAGAGTGTGTTTAGATCCATTTGTAAAGCTTAGTATAGTTGATATGCTCAAATGAACACAACACACAAGTTTCATGTTTTGGATTTGGTTTTCATGAATAGATTGATCAAAACAAGTTTACATATTTTATATGTATAGTAGATGTTTTCTATTTATACATACATGGTTTAACTTGATAAACAAACTTATTTTGATATCCTTATTCATGTGTTGAAAAATCAAGTTTGATAAAATACAAGTGTTGATTTTGATAAAATTGGCAAGACACAAAAATGAATTGATATGATTGATATATGTCTTGAAATTTTTATCACTAGTTTGTGTTTTAAAATAAAATGATAAAACAAGTTTTTATGGAAGTTTTAGAAAAGATATAAGTATTTTCAAAATATGTTTTTGTAACGGTCCCAGTATAATAAAACCTCAATTTACTTACACCGTCCGATTATAACAATCATTTCCAATATCTTAAAAATTTCACCAGCACCTCCTTTGTAATTACTGGTCGGATATGATATCCAATACAAATATAATAATTTCGGCTAACATCAGCCTACTTATTCTCAATCCAACCATATAACTGAATTCAAATTCATCCACACAATCCTGAAAGTGTTTCGGCTTGACATCGCCTACTTATGAAGAAACATATCAATATGAATTCTAGAGTTTCTTTCTATTCATCCATAGAGTCTCAGAAATGATAACTTTCAACTTCACATGGCATCATGTTGAAAAAAATACACTTCTTATTACTACAACCCAATACAAGATATCTCGAATGTCCATTTGAAATGAAACTACTACAAGGTTCTCCATATATATGTATATACAAGATTAATGGTCTATCCCAAGACCCACATGTATCATTCACAAACTCAAGTGTTCCAAAAATACAGGAGTTGGATTGATTCAGAACGAACCCTGCACAGCATAGCCCTGACCTCTGCCTCCAAGCAACCTGCAATATATCAGTCTGTGGGAGGGTAAGCTCGACAGCTCAGTGAGTGAGGTAGGAATAATTCAAGAAAAGATAATATCTCAACGATAGTATGAACATTCACGCAATAAGAGAAATTTGAAACAGTAAGAAAACAAAGAATCGGAGGCATCCGATAGTTTAATAATCAATACTCCAGTCTCTAAACTTTCTGAGGACGATCAGACTCTTATGATCGTACTCCTCAATTTCTTTCCTGGATTTTTATCTTTATGTGTGATAACGTCTATGAGTTACATAAATAAACTTTCTCGTCTTATGTATGCATAGTGTGTATTACTCACGTGCTTTGTATTCCACGCTATAATACACCAACCACCAGAGTTATGCCATAAACCTAGCTTATGCATTCAAATAACCCTTACGTCGCAAGCCATAATTATATAATATATAATCATATCATATTTCTCATAATGCAATAACGCATCACACTTCAAATAATGAACGGGTTCACATGCACACTTTCACCCAATATATGGTACACATTTCAATCAACTAAATTTGTATTCTGATGGTTTCATTGTCATATATGATAACACATCCAACATACCCCTAGTGTCACACACACACACATTTGCATCACCATAACCTTTCATTCTCAATCATATGTAAGGATACAATTATATGTATATCATAGCACCGTCTTCGCACTCCGCCTGTGCCATACAGGTCCCTTCCTCCCAACACGACATATAGCACCGTCTTCGCACTCCGCCCGTGCCATACGGGTCCCTTCCTCCCAACACGATATATATAGCACCGTCTTCGCACTCCGCCCGTGCCATACGGGTCCCTTCCTCCCAACACGATATATATAGCACCGTCTTCGCACTCCGCCCGTGCCATACGGGTCCCTTTCTCCGTAACACAATGTGTATATACATAACAACACCATATCAGTGCATCCAATTCCATAAGATTCATACATCATGCATACCATTTCTTAAATAAAAACAAACATACTCTCAGTTAATGTTTATTCGTTAGACTGTATGCTTATAGGAATATACACACAATTTTCTTAATCAGAACATGTCACCCAGGTATTTTAAGCACATAAATCAAGTGATATACGCCCATCATATACATGTCAATCATAATGATTTCTATTCAGTGAGACACATGCCAATGCCCTTGTACACCATGTTTCAAACTTCTACATTAAATGCAACACTTATTATACAAGATTGTGTTCAGTTCTGAGCCGGCCTTACTATCCCTTTATTCTTGTAACATAGTGTATGTGTGAAGATATATAATATGGGTGCTTTCTATGTGATGCTCTAAATGTATTTGAACAGAGGAACGACCATGTTCACATGGTTCACACTTGCATAACGACCAGATAGTACATATGTACATATGCCACATACCCATATTTCTCACTTTCAAATCTTCATATACGAGATTTCAAAACATTCATTATATTCAAAAGAGAAGGGAATTCAATAAGTATTGAGAAGATATAACACGTACAACTGAAAGTGTTTATTTCAAGTATCTCACAAGTTCGGTTACCTTATGGGCACATACTATCCGTATGCAAAAGTATTATTTGCACAAACATCCTGGCTAAATGGATGGGTAAGTTGAGACTCATTGGATTCCTGTCGGTACTGAACTCGATATTGTCAATCCCATCACCCTAACTTCCCAATCTTTAATATTACAATAAGAAAATCTTTTCTTTCAATTAGTAATCATGTTCACTCATCTATTAGTTATTGTCCATACAATTTAGTGTTGGCCGTTAACCTGACCATATCAGTGAATTACAATTGATCGGTCTATCATTCTTGCCATTAACTTTCGGTGCTTCAGAGATTTCTACCGACTATGTGCCAATAAATACTCTATTCACAGTCCAGTTATTAGGCCACCGAAGAAATCATGTATTAGGATGAAAAATATCTTTTGGAGTCCATAACGCAATAATTCCTTATTTTTGATAAAATTAAAGAAATCAGAGTCTGAGGATAATCACCCGCGCACTGAGTGTACCTGCAGCCTCGTTATGAGATATTATTTTAAAGGGGTCAACATTTAAATAAAAGAGTGTGACACACCTGTGTTCATAACATGTGTTACTGAAGAACAGTGTTTAGTTCTAACTCAGCACAACATGCCTACATATATATATTCCAATAGCTTTCCCATAGATCCTATCTAAATACGTTTCCTCGGATCTGACCTCCCTAACGATCGAAGATGATTTATCGTAACTACTACTTTTGATATTAGAATGAGACACGAGGATTTCCATTAACCTTTAGATTTGCTGATCTTTCTAGTAATATATTATATGACCCACTTAAGTCGCACGAACAGTTGAAATAAACAGAAAGTCATTTAGACATCTAAAATTCTGCAACTTTGCACTTTCGATAAGTTATCATGTTCTAGTGATAATTTCCAGCACAGACATTTGATTAGGACATCGTAAGCGCGGTTGGAAAGTAGACTCGATTAGCTTTCCAACGGTATATCACATGACCTATTTCTCATTAAATATCCTTACGAAAGAAACCCCAAGATTCTGATTTCAGATTTGGACAGACTTTAACAGATTTGTATTATTATTACAAAGTGCTTTGAACTACACAATTTCTCCACTTTTCCTCTTATTTCCTCATCTAAATTAGATCATGAGGAAGGTATGAACTTAGGTATTTAGATTTTTTTTTTTTTGATCACGAGAAATTTTTATAAGCGCATTCATAGTTCAATCACTACATGATTGATCACAAACCCCTTTTTATGTCACCTCCAACTTCATAGTTTAACCTATATCGTAAAGATTTTTTTATATCTCACTAACATGGCCAAGATTAAATTTTGATTTGCCTTAGTGGTTACCACATAAGAAAGACAAGATGCTCAACTATCCCAAGTGTAAGGAACTTCAAGAAGCTCATTATACACCAATGGTTAGGAGAGATCTTTAACTTGATCTCCCAATATACAACGACCCCGGATTTATGATACCAATTTGACTTTTAAGATTTATCTTATCTTCTAATAATACTTTGATCGATACACAAACTTTTACTATAATGACATTCAAATTTTCAGCTTAACCTTGCCTATTTAAAGATAACCAATACCAACCCTATATTTCATAAGACATGATCACATACATAACACAAGAGAGTATGTTTCTTGATAAACATACTTTAATCACAAGAAAAGTTCTATTTTAAAAATGAGAATTAGCAACTACACAATTTCTCACTAGCAAGTTATTCCATAATCACAAGAAAAGTTCTACTTTAAAATAAGAATTAGTAATACCTAGCAAGTTCATCATGTATTAGTCCGATGATTCTATGGAGCATTTTATTCCAATTTAAGGAAGAACATAATTGCTCAAACATTAGTCCCACAACTCTCAATCAGGGCTTCATCACCATTAACTTAAAATATGAGGTTAAGAATTCTAGGTTTAAGACTTACACCAAATCTGAAAATGTATAAGCCCCATCTCTACATGACATATTTTATTATACAACCTCCTTACCCATCAATTTTGTATAGTGGAATTAATTCAATATATATCAAGATCAAATTTTTACCAATTCCTACCTTAAAAAGCAATGAAATTTCAAAGGATATTGCATGTATAACTCAAGGAAAAATTTCCATTCAATCCATAGATCCAAATTTAGGGCTTCACCAAAAGGTAAAATTGAGGAAGAACAAGGAGAAACCCACTCACCTTCTACGAATTCCAACTTCCGGCCGCCCTAGCCGGCCGCCGCCGCCCAACCGCCGCTTGGCCGGCCGGCCGCGGCCTGGCCGGCCGTCCTTGGCCTGCGCGCGAGCGGATCCGAGCCCAAGGGGAGAGAGGGAGAGAAAGAGTAGAGAGGAAAAGAGAGGGAGAGAAATAGAGTGCTTGAGATCAAGATGGGATTTTTTTTTATTTGGGTTCTAGGGTTTCTTCTCCATGAAGAAACCTCTCAAGAATGAAGATGAAGACATAAAAGGTCTCTTGACTCTTTCAAGAGTCAAACCCCCAAAGTATTACAAGTTTGCCACCTCCCTTCCATCCAAGTGTCACTCCCCCAAATCAAAAAGATCTTGGCCATTGATCTTTCTTCTCATGCAAACCTACTCCCTCCACTAAAATATAATATACATAAAATTGCCATTTATGCATATTCTTGATAAATACATGCATTTCAAGTATAATACTAGTATTTCATCTTATTGAAATACAAGTCACATAATAATCATGGTATAGGCATATTCATATATGCCACTAGAATTCCCAAAATTAAGTTAAAATTCATTACACATTCAATTAACATAAAAATTTGAGATTATATTTTTAAATCAGCGTTTAAAAATTCGGGGTGTTACAGTTTTTATCCAATTTTCTGTTCCAGGCTTCAACCAAGTCGACTAGTAACCTGATTAGTCGACTAGGGCTGAGGTCCGTCGACCGGGCCGGTCGACCAACGTGCACAGATTTGTGCACGCAGCTGGCACAGTGGGCCGGTCGACCGGGCGGTCGACCGTCCCAGAGAGCAGTGCTCTCTGTTTGTTTAGGTCGACCGGGCGATCGACCGGAATTGCCCAACGGTCACATTTCTGACCGTTGGCGGTCGACCGGGCCGGTCGACCGCTGCCTGTCGACCGCTGCCTGTCAGAGCTGCCAGCTCAGCTCTAACAGCTAGTTTTGTATTGGGGCTATATATACCCCATCTCTTCATAGTTTTTGTAGAAGTTTTTAAGAGCAAAAATTTCAGACCTTCTTAAGTGTTTTTAAAGAGTTTTCAAAAGTATTTGGGGCTTTAATCTTTCAATCTTTATTGTTTTAGGTTTTTGGAAAATTCAAAGAAAAGAGGATTTTGGGAGATTTGTCTTGGTTTTCATTTTCTATCTTTTACAAGAATTTTCTCAAGTATTTTCTTTGAGTTCTTGTTTTCCAAACACCTAGTTTTCCACACTTGAGCTATCATCTATCCTAATCTATTAGGATCTTGTTTTTGTGGAAAAAGAGAGTTTGTGGTTGAAAGATACCACTTGTTGTAAAACCCTTACTTTGATTGGGTTGCTCCCTCTTTGGTAGAGGTTGAGGTTTGGTTTGCTCCCTCAAGTGTGAGGTGGAGATTATTGTATTGGCTACGGGCCTTATCCCTCTTCGGTAGAGGTGGATTGTGGTTGTATTGCCTCGGTGGCATTGAGAGAGGAGTTCGGTACTCCTATAGTGGATTGGAAATCCTACACGGTGGTGTAGGCGGGGATGTAGAGATAGGGGCTTGAACCTCGAAACATATTCTTGTGTTTGCGTTTGATCCAATATCTCTCAACTCTCTCTCTCTCATTTATTTGTGCAAAGCATCATTCATAACATCATATCATACTTGCTTGTGTTGAGCATATTCATATTGCCATATCATATCTATTTGCTTGTGTTGCCTTGTATCTTTTATATTGTTCATCCTTATATGCTTGGCTTGCTTGTGTGTGTGCCTAACTTATACTTAACCAATAAGAGCTTCATATAGCACCTCAACCCATTCAAGGGGAATCAAGAGGAGTTAGTCCAGAGCCCTTCACGGGGAATTCGGCTACACTTGTTGTGTTGTATTAAGTTTGTGCAAGATTTGCATTAGCTTCCGCATTTAGCGCATTTAGTTCACTAGATTAGCACTTACACCTATTCACCCCCCTTCTAGGTGTTTTTCAGTTGAAAGTAGTGAGTTGGTTATATTAATCTTTAGACATACAAATTCACGATTTGGCCATTTGATCATGATTTAGATACTTATAAACTCTTACAAATCAATTTTTGTTAGGTTTTAAATATTCTACACCGTTAAACTAACCATCTCACTTTTTAGGTTGTCCTTTTTTTTCCTACTTGATGCATAGACAAAAAGATTTTAAAATACTAGATTTTTAGCTTATAGATACTATACACACACACATTGAAATACACTTAGAGGGGGGTGAATAGGTGTATGGCTAATCTAATGAGAAATAATGCGGAATTTAAAAAATAATTGCAACACACTTAGTGTAACTAAAGAGTGTAGCCGAATTCCCGGTGAAGGGCTCTGAACTAACTCCTCTTGAGTCCTCTGAATAAGAGTTGAGGTGCTATATGAAGCTCTCTTAGTTTAACACAAGTATGACACACAATCAAACCCAAGCATATATATGATATGAACAATATGATGCAATGCACAATATAAGAGAGAGTTTAGAGATAGTGGATCAATCGCAAACAACAAGATATGTTTCGAGGTTCAAGTCACTGCTCTACGTCTCTGCCTTCACACAGAATGATTTTCACTATATCATCCACATAGGACTTCCCACATAGGGAACCTCCGCTGAGTATTTGGGTAATATAAACTCGGAGTACACAACTCCTCTCTCCAACACTACAACCTCTGTACAAGAGGTAAGGCACAACAACAATAATCTCTACACTTAGAGGGATGGCACTTAGTCAAAACAAGATCAACCTCACACTAGAGGGATAAGGCACTAGGCCACAACTCAACAACAATCACCTCAACACTTAGAGGGATACCAACACAACCAAACTCCTCCACAATCACCTTTCACTAGAGGGATACCAATAACCAAACACAATCACCTCTCATTAAATGGATAACATAAATAAAAGGAAGGTTTACAACTCTTGGTGGTTTCACTAAACCACAAACCAATTTTCCTCACAAAACAATGATCCTAATAGATAGAATAGATAAATAGCTCAAGTATGAGAAAATAAATTGTTTGGAATAAAGAAAAATACTTGAAAAAATCTCCAAAAAGATATAGAATTTTATATCAAAAACCAATTCCCAAAAGACTATAATTTTCTTTGAATTTCCAACACTTTAAAAATAAATAAAGATTAATCTTTTTAACCTAAAAACTATTGCTGAAAAACACTTAAAAGATAAAAATCTTTCTCTTCTCAAATCCTGGTGAAATCAGCCAAGGAGGGGGTATTTATAGCCCACAAAAAAATCTGCCCATTGGCAGCAAGAAAGGGCAGAAATGCCCTTCCGGTCGCCAGACCGGTCGACCGGAAAGCGATCATTTTTCTGATCGTTGTGCTTGCAGTCGACCGGCCCCCACTTGAGAGTGGGGTGCTTTTAGTCGGTCGACCGCCTGGTCGACCGGCCGAAGAGGCTGGCCTTTGTGCACGTCCCGTGCACATCGGTCGACCGTGCCAATCGACTGGCTCATTGTCCGATCGACCGTTCGGTCGACCGCCAGAGCAAACTGGTTGGGTTTATAGGATTTAAAAACTTGTCTTTTTATTACCAATTAAATCTCATAAAATCACATAAATTTCACAAAAATAAGTTCTTATAAGATCTTTGAAATACAAATATGTGTGGCTAAAATTCAACACATATTATAAACAATTTGAACAATTTTTGTGATATTGAAAATTTGCCTTTAAACGAAAATCGGTATTTTTCAAACTTAAACTTTTGAAATGGAAAACCGTTCTCCAAAACTCATGTAAATACAAAAATATGATATTGAAACAACTTTGAAGCAAATTATATATGGATAGAATCCAATATACATATAAAGATATCTATCTATATTTTTGACATGAAATCCGAAATCGGTTAAACCGAAAACCAAAACCAATAAACTTTAATACTTGTGTGTGTGTATGTGAATTTGGGCATATCAACACTATCTAATTTTTACACAAGATCTAAACTAGCTAAACTAAATACAAACCGAAGTCTTCTTGTCTCCAAGCCGACTGATCCAAACGTGATCCAACGAGCATGACTCCAACTGAGTACTAGATGCGATCTTGACACTCGTGCTCTTGAATCAACATGTGAAAGTTTCTAAAACTCCTTTGTTGAATCTAATCGTCTACTAATATCTTGATCAAATATCTGAAACTAAATATCACAAGATTATTAGTAAAATATAACTACATGAGTTAATCATCATCAAAACTAAAGTGAAAGGCCTCTGGGCCAACAATATACATATAAGTGATTCATGTATCCAGTATTAAGCTCAAATGGCTCTGTAATTATAACAATATGTTCATTGATTCACATACTAAGTATTTCTTATCACTATTAGAATACACACATTACACAATCACATTCGTTGATTGAGTTTTCACCATTTTTCCCCGCCACTGGCTCTTGATCCCTTCATCCAATATATATAATATATATTCGAAATACATAACATTGTCTTCCCTCACTACTGGCTCCCGCCCAGTTCCTTCCTTCTATATATATAATGCATATATTCAAAACAGATAACACCATCTTCTCCACCGCCGGCTCCTGCCTGGTCCCTTCCTCCTTATACAAATACACACAAATATGTATATATAAATACCACATACACATTCATACTCACAACAATTATGCAACAATCAAAATCAGTATTTGTCATGAGCTTACTCAATTATTAGATAATTTCTGATAGTTCTTATGATATCGTTCATTCACATACATGCCAATGTGTTACACACAATCATATTCATGTATTTTTAAGTTCAAGAAGTTCAGTTTATTGAAAAAAATAACATTATTAATCAGTGCTCGGCGAACAAATTATAACATCATTACTTATGTCTGATACCGACTTAATTTCCACATACTAATTTCTAATTAGGGTTCATGATATATCCACGTCAATTTCACAAGTTTAAACAATCCTCTCACATACACATGTATAGATATATCAAATTGTATACTAAGTTACAATATCATTTGCTTATAATCATTACTATATCAAAGAAGAGACAAATATATGAGAGAACTTTAGGGATAAATTCCCTGTTTAAGAGAATTTTCTAGATCTCTCTCTCTTTCCTCACGTTCTATCGTTCTCTCTCCACCTACTCATTGTACTTGTATTTATGGATGATGGATATATATACATATATACTTGTATTTGTATATAATACTTTTGTGTTTATCCCCTCTTACTCTACATGAATTTAAACATATGTGTAGAGCTTAAACACAATTAATTATTCATTAACTAAATAATCAAATTCATCAACACATGAGAGTATTTACTTTATCACCTCTAATTATTCTTTGTGTGTGTGTATTGAAAGGTAATTAAGTTTTATTACTAATTTCAAAACAATAGTACAATGATACAGTATAGGCTAGGCTACTCCAAATTTCTATTCTTTGATAACTATAGAGAGGGGAGAGGACCATAGCCGTCACCTAGGGGTGAGCATCGGTCGGTTCGGTTCGGTTTTTGCTAATTTTTGCAAAATCGAACCGAACCGATTAGACTTAGTAACCGAACCGAACCGAATCAACTCAGTTCGGTTCGGTTTTTCGGTTTTTTCGGTTAGGTCAATATATTGCCATCATTTCTTACATTTTTTAATCACCATTATGTTATCATCCTTTAATATTATAATCTCAAATATCTATTACCCAAATTAGAAATAAGAAAAAAATTCTAAGCTTAATGTGAATTGAAATTTCATATTCTAAAACTTTTACACCGTATTTGAGCTCTTATATCAAAACTCATATAATTATTACAACTTTTAATGATAAGAATGAAAAAAAGAACTATATTAATATAAATATTATTCTCAATTGTGATGGTGTACTTAATATTGCTTTCACATATTCAACATAGAAAAGATGATATTACAAAAACTAATGAGATAAGCTTCTACCAGTTTTTATTATGAACTATATGATTCACTAAATTGAATTTGAGTAGGTTAATATATAGGGTGAGAAATTCGGTTCGGTTCGGTCTATTCGGGTTTTGGAACACAAAACCGAAACCCGACCGAATTAGAGCGGTTCGGTTCGGTTCGGGTTCGGGTTTCGGTTTTTAGTCGGTTATTTCGGTTATAACCGAACTCTGCTCACCCCTACCGTCACCCTCTACTATAGTACACAAAGTAAGAAATCCAGTTTCTTTACACACACACATACACTAATCGATATTAAAATTCGAAGTGTTTAATAATCTAGGTGTTATAGCTAAAGTGTCAATTTTGAAAGAAGGGGGGAGGCAAAGTGCCAAATTCCAAATAGTATAGGTTTTTTTAAAGATTTACCCAACTTTTTAACTCTTTTACTTTTTTTTGGGCCGGATACATTTAACCCGACAACATGCGAAATCCAGCACGTGGACTCCGCGTTATATTTATTTCAGAGAAACAAAGTGGGCCCTCATTAAAGGAAATCAGATAAAAAATGGTAGTCGATCGCTACGGCCGGCTACACCAAGAATTCTGGTTATAATAGCGGATAGTTTAGGTTAGAAACTAGAAGTTTTATGTTCAAGACTGGGTTATACTTTTGTTCCCAAAAAAACCCTAATTTATTTCTAGAAAAGGGCTTAAAATTTATTATTTATTACAAAACTTGTAATACTTAATCGGTAATTCCATCCAAATATAATATATATACTGTATATCTATCATGATTCACCCAAACATCGCATACAACTGGGTGCCATCGGATACGGATTATCCGCGGATATCCGCATCCGAATCCGCCTCCAATCCGGATACGGATATCATTTTTTCACATCCGTCAATATTCGTATCCGTATCCGTATCCGAAAGGTAGGTGCGGATACGGATATGATAAAAGTAATATCTTATTCGTATCCGATTCGATATCCGAATGTTGCGTGCTTCATAATGATATCGGTATGGAGAAGACTATTCTTCAATGGAATAAAGTATTAAATTTTGATACTTTGAGTTGGTGAAAAAGTAATAGTGAAAAATATTCGATTCTTGCAAGAGCACCACATGATATTTGAGTATTTCGACATCAACTATGTCATCCGAATCGGCATTTAGCACCGGAGGACGTGTATTCTATTGTTATAGAAGTCAAATGACAATGAATACGATGAATGTATTGATATGTACACAATAATATCATAGTATGTATCACATTTAATATTATAGTAGATGAGATAAAAAGTATATAAGTATTTCTGTTTTTATCTTTAACCATATCCATTTTTAACATATCCGATTAGTATCCGCATCCGATACGCTAATATCCGATTTATATCTGATATCCGATTTTGATGGATACGGATATCATTTTTTCACATTCGCCAATATCCGTATCCGTATCCGTATCCGAAGGTTGGGTGCGGATATGGATATGGTAGAGGTAATATCCGATCCGTATCCGATCCGATGGCACCCCTACATACAACGCCATTAGCGGCGGTCGTTGGCCCCAGCTTTGACATATTCTTCCTTTAGTCAAGGATACACAACAATATCCAATTATCATTATATATAGAAATTAATTAATGTTAATTACTTTTGATTAATACATAGGATCATCCGATTTATCCATCCCAATTCGGATCGATCTCTCTCTTCTGGGTCCCACCTCAAATTCCGGGATAACGTCAGGGACCACAAACACAAACGGCACCAGAACTCCACCCAAAACCGTACCGACTCCTCCATCTCCGCGCGGGACCCACCCAGACACTTTACAAAATGGCGCCAAGTTTCGGGTACCTACTGGGTGGCCGGCAGGTAAACGGTCGCACATGACCAGGCGGCCATCGGCAGTTTAATGCGGCCCCACTGGTCATCGCTGCTGCCGACAGGATCCGCGGGCCCCGATGCACGTGGCCGGCTGCTACCGTTGGTAGTTAAAAGATCCCTCAGGGGAAAAGAGGAGATTTCCGTTGACGTTAACGTCCTCGCCACATGATCCATTTAGGCCTACATATTTTTTTTAAATCCCTACCCACAACCACCAAAAAAAAATCTATACATTATTTCAATTTAATCTAACGGCCCAACTAACTAAAAATCCAACTTCTTTAGACTTTGTCCGGCAAAAAGTTAAAATAGAAATTAGACATATCTTTACAGAAAAGGAGATTGTCACTCAGGAAAAGTCTCTTTCGTCTCCTGTAGTCTCACATTGGAAGGAACTTCACTTGGGGCGTGGGGTGACTCAGGGGAAGGAGCTAGCACAACGGGCGGGGGTGTATGAATCAAGCTCCGATACTATGTCATTCAGGGAAAATCTCTCTCTAAAAGACGCCTTGAAAAGAAAGGACCCATGAATTAATATAAAGTTAAGGAGGTCCTCCTGAACAACTACTGATGTTGAACTATTCTCAATAGAGATAGAAAGATTAGATTTTAATCATTATCATAAAAATTAAAATAATCTTGTGCGCACATGAGAGTGTTTGAAGTGGGGGAGCTATTAATAAATTCTTATATAAATAGAAGGATTAACTCTTAACCTGTCGAGAGAGGCGAATTTGTTTACACTTCTCTTAACTCTTATTACAGGTTATTTAAATTTTTATGCTTATTTTGTGCTTAGCAAATCAAACAAGAATTAAGTTATTAAACGCATATTTATTTTGCTGTGCTTGACAGGTTAAAAAGGGAATAAACACTTTTACTCTCCCAAATTAAACCTTAAGGATTAACGACCCAATAGATCGCTACAAATTAACCTCGCAGTAGATCAGTTAACTTCACAGTTTGATATCTTCTAAATATTGGTATCCATCTCCACAGCATGTCGACGTGTCGGTGGCCTTGATGACATTAACGGTGACATGAAAGTCTACCAACGAATTGACCACCAACAATTTTGGGGAGCGGACCAAACGAAGAACGCGGCGGATGATCCGTCTGATAAAGTCTTTATCCTCTTATTAATTATAGCACAAGAGGCTAATCACCCAATGAGACGTGGTTGGCTGGTTGCTTTGTGGAATTAAGCAGTAATTAACGGCGGTTTTGTCAGCTAATCAGCTCCTCGCGTTGGCCGTCGCCATCAGTCCTCGTCTGTGGCACGTAGAATGATCTTAGTGCCTCGTCGGTGCTTCGTCAATGGGGGATCCATCGATTGAGAGGTCTAACAAAGGACGCTGCACGCGGAAGAAGGAGCTTTCCGATGACGAACCACACGTAACGCGAGTCTTGGTCTCCTTCACTCAGAATGCACCGACTCACGATTGAGAAAAAATAAGAGGAGGAGAAGGAATAAACAAAGGTGGAGCCTTGAAGAGGAGCCCTGGATTTTTGACTCGTAGCAATTTAGGACAAAAGGGGAAGTTAATTACGTTATCTTTTGAGTGCGTGTCTAATCTATCTTTGAAGAGAGATTACGGTCAAGTAAAACATAGATTTTCTCTTGACCGTGATTAGGTTTAAAAAATTCAGAGAAAAGACTTCTGGTGTCTTTGTCACGCGCGATGCACGTGGAGGAATGTGTTAGGTAGAGGTGGTTGATGGTGTGAGCCCGGGCTCAGTTTTCTGTTTGGAGTGCAAACGGATGTTATTATCATTGTATGCGACCACCACTTACGCATAGAAAAAGCTTGGAGTTGAAATGGATGCCATAAAAACAAGATAATATAAGAAATTTATAATGTAACGTGTGTCTTCGGTCCAAATGTATTTGCCCTCTAAGCTCGTTTGTGCAAGGTGTATGAGTTCAATACAAGATAACATAACAAATTAAGTTGTGTATGTATTCTTGATCGAATGCGTTTGGTTTGGCTCTTGTCTTTATCAGGGTCTCCAAGTTAAAGGCACGAACTTCCTACAGTGAATTTTTATTATTTCTCCATAAATATTAATTTAAAAAAAGTACAACAATTTATATGTACCTTTCATCTTTTCTTTATCTATAGTTTTCTTGATAAAATTTTGGCACTCTTAAAAGAGAAATATTAGTGTCATATTGATTGGAAAATTTTGAAGAATATCATATAACCCATCTTGTTCTACAATTCATTTCATTTTGATATGGAAAAAGTTCCGCTGATTTTAAAGAAGAAGAATACAAAAATTTTTTTGAAGAACCAAAAAATAAAAATATTTTTATTCAAAGTTTTTCTCAACTACAAAATTCTCACTTTTGCTTCTCTCAAGTTTTCTTTTTTCTTTTTTTTGAAAATATTGACTATGCATTTCTTTATAGGCAAAAGCAAAACAAATCCAACTCAATATCTAACTCATATTCTTATTCTACTACTTAGTTTACTCAAAAAAATAAGAAACTTCTAAATTAATAATAATATAATTATGACTCTAAAATTAAATTTTAGAAAATCTAAAAATCTTAAACAGCTCAAATTTTGAATTTTCTTATTTCCATGAGGATCTAAATTATGATTTCCACAGCCCCCTTAATTCAATCCTTCATGAATACTTGATGTTGTTGATTTTTTTTATAGCAGTTGAATTCATTTTATCTGTATTGATGATCATTTGATTGTCGCTTCTTTAATTGGACTTTCTTGTAAGAAATTATCCTCTTTATGTTTATGGTCGAATCTTTGCTTACTTCCTCTTGCCTTTTCTCTGCTTCATGCAATAGTAGAATCCACTTATGTTGATTTTTCTTTGTAATTGCACTTCAAATTGGTAACTTTTTTTCCTTTTGAAGAATTAAAAAATTTAAAATTTGATTTTTTTTTTTTTTGTGGCTTTCTTCTTTTCTATTTTGTAGACTTCTTTGTCGAACTTGTTTTTTCAAACATGGAGATTCTATAAAAAAAAAGTAAAATTATATAATTAGATGTTGGAAATTTTTATACTGGGTTTGGAAAATATAATTCAAAACATCTGTTTTTTGTCATTATCGTTGAAATTACCAACTCTTTATTTCTCTTTCGTAAACCATACACTTGTCGTTGTCGAATATGGCGTAAAATTTTTCCACCAACTGGCCCAAACTGATAAGATTTTTTGTCAATCCTGATACGTGCATCACATCTTTAAGCACCATTTTCCTCTTTTGTTTCAATAATAATATTTTTCTTTTCAAATACTTGAATTTGTTTACTGTCTCCCATCCCAAATAAGACTATTCAGTTTCTTCTAATTTTGTAAATTTACTTTTGTCACCTATCATTTGAATACTACAACCATCATTCAAATACCAGGAACTTTCCTCATTTTTATATGAGTGGAAAGAAGCAAAGACTCACTAGAATTTTCTTTCTCATTCAAACTTGTTAGAAAGTTTAATTTATTCTTTTTCTTGTACCAATATTTTTCATCTACATGTCCAAAATTTTTACAATTAGTGTATTGTAAAGTGTTATTATTTTTCTGCCAATAATATTTTCAATATGACCAATTTTCTTGCAGTAAAAATACTCATAACTTTTTCGTCTTTCTTGTTCTTTTTCTTGAAAATTTGACTTTCATATATTTTTTTAAAAAAAATCTTTTCCTAAAATTGTTATTTGATCTACTTTTTAAATCTACCCTTGACTAAAAAATTTGCACAACTGAATTTATATTGGATCTATTTATCCTTTCTTCATATATTAATAAAGAACCCATTAACTGTCAACTTAGTTAAATATCTAACTTCTTTAATTGCCCCGATAATAAAAATCAAATTTTTGATCTAGACTTCTTAACACCTTTTCATTTACTATTTGTTCTTTCAAATCTTAATCAAGTGCTCTTGTTTTATATTGTTGTAACCCTTTAGTGAAATTTCTTAACTGATTTAGAATCTTTCATCGGTAAATTCTCAAAATCATGATAAAGATTTTGGAGTTTCAAAGTAATTACTTTATCTGATCCCTCAAATCCATCCTGCAGTATTTCTCATGCTTTTTTTTTGTCTTCCTTACTTCCAAAATTCTTAGAAAGAGTGTGTCGTTTAATACTTGTTGAAGGTAAAGTAGCGCCTTCGCATCTTTCTTTTGATTATCCTTTAACTCTATTTTTGTGTTTGTGTAATGCTTTAATTTTAAACATCATATTCATCATAACCGTTCTCTATAAAATCTCATATATATTGTGAGAGGAACAAGATTTTCATTTTGATGTTCAAAATTGATAATTTTCTTTTTGAATCTTCGAGTCAGTTGAGTAGAATTGTTGTTGTCGAAACTTCTATTGTTATTTTCTTCAACCAAAAATCTATAAACGGTACCCGACATCAAATTCCATACTTTCTCAACTGTACGAAGATGAAAATTCTATGCCAATTTATTCAAAAAGCAGAGTTAAAGAGAAATCTGAGCTCTGAAAGCTAGGAAGCAATCAACATTTCTAAGCAATTACTTGTTGTACAAAATAGAAAGGACCTTATGAAATACTCAATATTCCATACAAAAATTGTGCCAAGAAACTATACGTTTTAAATGCCATATCAATTACGCTTGCTGTATAAATTGAACACAGTACATATAAAGGCATTTTGTCACCGAACAGAACCAGCACATGCTTGCATGTTCCTCATTTAGTTCTCGTTGCCCCCAGACTCAATTCTTCTGGGGTCACTGGCCGTGGTCCAAACCCTAGCTAGGGTTTTTCACTCGGCCCATGAGAGTTTGTCTGGTCAATTTGATCAAAATGTCACCGTCTTTTATCCCACTTCGGTTGGTCCCAACCTTTTAAGGAAGAAGTGATCAGGCCAAATCTCTCATGCCATCCTGACTGTCGCACTTAATCCCCCAACTGTAGGATCTTCTTTCATTTCGAGCTCTTCAGCATGTAACTTCCCATCTCTTCACATGCATGCAATACACTCATCGTGTCAAGAGCATGCTACAGTCGCTGTTTGATTTGATGTAGTTAGAACTACAGTACAACACCATTAACTATATGTGCTCTTACTTGTATGGTTAGAGTACGGGTTATGTGTTTGATTCGGTGACTTATAGCAGTTAAATGTTTAATCACAGCAAATGAAACAATTATTATTTTAATGAATAGTGAAGTTGTATTGCAAATGAATTGTAAAAAAGAAAACTAACGTGACACCTTATTTTAATTTCTTTTATTATATCTCAACTACAATAGTTATAGTAGAGTTGTAGTCAATTTAGCTACAGTTAATCGTTTTATTACAACATGTACATAGTCATAACCTTTCTTAGGATTGGAATCAAAATTTCTTTGCATAGAGAATACTTTTCCTCTGGGTCTAAAGGAGGATGAGGTGCACGAGACAACACTGTGATGCATGAGATTCGTTGGGCTGTTAAAGGACAGGCTTATCTTATTGCATTTGAGATTAGTGTGGCCAAAATCGGTAGGTTTTCTAGAGGGAGTCACACTTGAGCAAGGGCAATAGACAATATCTGATGTGATGTGACCGCCGTCTGCAATCGTATCGCTACAGAGAGATTTGAGTGCAAAAAAGCACATGTGATGCGTTGAGTCCATGCTTGGTCCAAGGACTCATGTTTCCGACAACTCATGTGGACGTGACTCGGGTGGCCATGTGTCTCAAGCAAATGCTGCTGCAGTTGATCGGGCCCGTCAATCTTGGAACAATTTAATTCGGAGAATTTTTTTTTTTTTTTTTAACCAAGATTGGTGTGTTCTCTGTAACCATCACTTGTTGATATTAGGGCAAATATGATGCAAATAAATTCATAGGCTTATGAAAAGTTATGTATTGGATTTGTTAGAGTTATATTTTCAACTCTATGGTATAATAGCTTTCGGGGCAAACTTTTTTTAAAATCTCATTTTTGAATTAATTTTAAAAAACAAACTTCTTTCAAATTTAATTCTGAAAATCAACTTTGGCTAGCCAGTTAAATCTGAATAAATTCTGCATGATAGAAGCATGGGTCTCAATATATTGAAACCATAATAATATAGGAAATGGTGTAGAAAAGTTTAAAAGCATGAATAATGATGAACAATTATGTGCTCAAAATTTTTTTTCCGGGTTCCTCAACACGGGCTGAAGTTAAAGCATTTTTTGCCAAATCTCCTGTATTAACGTGTATGTTTGTTTTTCTTGGAGGGGACAAATCATATGAGCGTACACAAAATGTTTGTTCTCTTTTCTTGATAATATTTTCTTAAGTTTTATTAATGAAATACTCGGGGTTCTTCCTCACTGTTTCATCTAATAAAATGATTTCATTATATTTAGGTCCCCACTTGTGTCTTATCATCAGCCAAAAAATATTAAACTACTTTTAATCTACTGATTTGATTTCATTTTATTTCTGTGCGCGGAGATTAATTAATTTAGATTACCCGCCGGATATGGATTAAATTGGCTACCAAGCTTTGGAATTTCTGAAGGTCTTTGGCGTTTGTTGGGCAGGCCCGGCCCAACATGAATATGCGCCGCTCGGCCGACGACGAGTGCCATCGATGTGGGCCCCACCTGGCCCGTCAGGCCACGGGCTGCACGGGAGGTGCCGTTGGCACCTTCGGTCCACCAGCTGCCGACAGTGCTAGCCTGCGATTATACAATAAACTCATCGTTAATCTCTTGTTATTAGGACTCAGGATCTAAAGAGAGAAAAGGGCAATACAAAAAAGTATGAAGACTCTGGATGTGTTTGTCAGTAAAGAGTTAGCTGGAGTTAGCAGTTACGTTTTGTCAAATGCTAAAAATGCAACAAGAGTTAGCCGACAATAATGACTTTGTTGGTACTCCAAGAATAAGTAATATTGATTTTCTTTTTTTTGAAAAATATTTATATGCATTTTTTTTTCTTTACTGGGACGCTAACATTTGATGTGATCTTCTCGAATCGACAAGATCTTTTTTTTCGTTATCTCCTAACTCTTAAACCCTGACTCTCCAATCAAACGCAATGTTAGAGATATTCATAAGCGCTAGAAGTAAATAATCTCTTACTAAGGAAACGATTTGCTCATGAAAATTTGTCATCACTAACCCTAACAACCTTTATCGTCCAAATCAGACTAAACAAACGCAACCCAAAATTCATCTTCTTAATGAAACAGGATTAAACAAGCCCAGCCAAGCGAGAAAGAACACTGCAACTTCTTTCATCAGCACAAACGAGCTTAATACTTGAAGGCCTGGCGACAGACCTCGACTGTACTACTGCCTCTGCTCTCGACGACGAGTCTCCATCGCTGCCGGCGTGCCGGATCAAAGACAGGTCCCCGTGCACCTAAGTAGTTGAAAAGGAATCAAATTTAGCAA
The DNA here is from genome assembly GCA_038442645.1 of Agave tequilana. Classification (NCBI taxonomy): domain Eukaryota; kingdom Viridiplantae; phylum Streptophyta; class Magnoliopsida; order Asparagales; family Asparagaceae; genus Agave; species Agave tequilana. The sequence continues at coordinate 2,958 of JAVJIF010013552.1, read as the reverse complement.
GCAACAATGATGTTTTCAAACACAAATTGCCGGTGGTTGCTCCATTAAGTAATTAATTAGCAAAGTTAATTAATTAACTATGTCTTAATCTGTCAGGAGGGCGACTAGGCCACGTCAGTGGCACGGAGAGGGATCTGACTGCTTGGTCGGCGCACGCCACTCTCCGACAGTGATTGGTTGTTTAGTCTTAGTGTAGTTCTCACTCGATGCCGACTCTTGTAGACTATTCATGCAACCTCTTCTCAGATTTTGCACTACGAAAACACACAGATGAGGTGGTGATTGGCCACCTTCTCGCCACATGCAATGCGATGACTTGTGGATAATTTTGTTTGGATAAGAGAATGAGCAAAGTCCAGATGCATACAATAATATAGATAATTACTGCAAGACTACGTAAGTGGGCAAAGTTTGTTGACGTTGAAATGGATAATTTAAAGGACTTCTTACGTCTTAAATATTTAAATAAAAATCTCATATGTGATGTACAAAATTCTCGGCATGAAAAATTAAAATTAGAAGACTAACAGCTTAAGAATTCCTCAAGGAGGAGCTCATGGATCCAGTTATTATGAAGCTGTCAGTTTTCTAAGTGTTTTCCTCTCGTTTTGAGAGGAAAACTGGTAGGCCCAAGAGAATTTTTTCCTCTCATTTTCTGTCAAACAAATATCTCATGTGAGAAAAAGACTATGGGACACACAAATTCATAAAAAAAACTAATCTTCCAACCAACATATAAGGCCCTTGGAATTTTTGAGTTTCATGTTGACTCAACTCTACTATCATTATGCTTGTGTTTTCCTTGTCGGCAGGGTCGAAACCCACGCGCAATCCAGTGTGGGTGGACACTCACACTGGATGTTATAAAATAACTGAATAGTACAGATAATTTGTAACTTTTTCTATATAATCTTTTCTTTTTAAATTATTTTTACCAACATGAAGATATTTTTGCTTTAACTCAAGTGGAGGTCAGAAATTCAAGTCTTGATGGGTGCAATGCTATTTTTACTTTTTCTCTCATGTCATATTACATTTACGCAACACTGAAATTCTTATTACAGTTATGCTCAGAAAATCTTGCGCCTTCCACTGCTCGCTGGTCTTCGAGCCCAGCTACGAGACCCCATGGGTGAGTTGGAAAATAAATTATAGGTTCCATCTTTCACTTGACACAACGTAAAAGCCAAAGAAAAATAAAAGGGTTTATAATTGATGCTATTAATAAAAAATATGCAACTTAAATTGAAATAATACGACATGTGACTTGGAACAAGCTTGACAAGCATGACCTACAACTAATTAAACCAATAATATCCTTCGCGTTCTCAAACAATATTGAGACTCTCCATCTCCACGGCATGCTGACGTGTCCTTGTGCGTGCTTCATTGACGACAACTTTCCCCGCACCTAAATTAATACCTAAGCAAACCAAGCATTATTCAACACCAACGTTGCGATTAATTTCTTAATTACAAATATTGTGAGGCTAATTAAATAGTCGCGTTCTAGATTGAAACACGTCAGTGGCACGTAGAGAGATTTCAGTGCTCGGTCGGTGTTGCGACCAAGCACGCACCTTTGGAAGGTGACATGTTGGGTCTTAGTCGTAATTTGATTTCCAGCAAAGAATGAAAAAATAGCAACGTCGATATGTGAGCAACGACTATTCGATATTTTTGTGTGGATAAGGGAAGAACAAGTTCAATATATAAATTAACTGACAAATGAGAAAGAGGGGTACGTGGAGTATTAATTAGAAGAGAATTCCCTGTTGCGCGCGCTCTTGGCAACAACCTCTCTGAGAAATTCACCAACCAAACACACAGATGCCGCCGGAGATGTACCCAACACGACAAGAATAGAGAACTATAGAGAAAAGCAATCAACACAGTATTTAACGAGGTTCGACAATTTGCTTACGTCGGGGTAAGGGAGAGAGCTTTTATTGATTCAACAATCAATATAAACTAATACAGAGGGATACTTGAGGGAACTTTTTTATATAGAGGCTCTAGCCGTTATTTATAACAGGGTTCTAGAATTTTAGGAAACCCAATTGGAATCGACCCCAAACAGAAAAGGAGTCCGAATCCAGAAAGGATAGCCAAAACGCGTCTGTCGGTCGACCGGCCAGTCAACCAACTCTGTGCCCGATCGTCTGGTCCGGTCGACCGGCACCAACAGAAAGAAGACATGTTTCAGTCGGTCGACCGGCCTCGGTCGACCGCTCTTTTGCTGTGCACGTTGTGCATGTCGGTTGACCGGGACCTATCCTGGTCTGCTGCAATAAGCCGTTTGCTCCCTTTGTCTTCCGATCTCTGTGCTACCTTCCTCTATCTCCTCTATCTCCCTATAATTCTCCACCTCGGTGAAGATTTTTCAAATTTGAGCCGAACTCCAACGAACTCCAATATGTCACCTGGCGAAATCGACACACGATCTCGGCGAAATCGACACATGATCTCGACGAAATCGACACACGATCTTGACTTGGCCAATAGACGAAACATGTTCCTTCAGAGAATCTCCAGCACACATACAATTGGATTTCACTGATCTTATTAGATCCAAACTGAGTTTGTCATTACCACCTGCAACTCTCACCAAACTCCAATATTAATTGTAAGCTTCCAACGTCAGCTTAGCTATCCAACCGGAATGCACCCTTACATGCGTCCCATCACTTCACTTGAAGAGAAATACCATACGAGCCAATCAACAAACGTGTCTCTCACTCAGCAACTTCATGACCTCAAGAAGAACCCATCAAGAGCCAACACTGACTCTCCAACTGACCATGTCTTCGAGACGGTCCAACTAAATCTGAGTAGAGCACACAAAAAAAACACAATCATCGGCTTCAACAAACTGGATGCACACCCCTTTATGCAAGCTTAACCATTTTCTCACCAAAAGATCAACAGTTCATCGAGATCACAATACTTCACCTCTAC
>JAVJIF010013551.1:0-63297 GCA_038442645.1 Agave tequilana | reverse complement strand
TAACTCCTCTTGATTCCCCTAGATATGGGTTGAGGTGCTATATGAAGCTCTTGTGGTTAAGTAAAAAGTGACGCACACCAACACAAACCAAGCATATAAGAATGAACAATATGAAATAATGCAAGGCACAAATGCAAGCAATAAGATATGAAAGAATGAATGATGCTTGCACAATAAAAGAGAGAGGGTTAGAGAGACAATGGATCAAACGCAAACACAATGATATGTTCCGAGGTTCGAGCCCCTAGCTCTACGTCCCCGCCTTCACCGAGAAGAATTTCTAATCCACTATCTTGTCCACCGAGGACTCCCACCAAGGGAACCTCCACCGAGGAGGATTTTTACAACAAGGGAGTACGAAACTCCTCTCTCAAACACCACCTCACAACCGAGGGGTAGGCCCGTAGCCAATAACAACCAATCCACCTCACCAAGAGGGATACAAACCAAACTCCACAACTCTCACTAGAGGGAGCAAACCACAAGCCTCAACCTCTACCAAAGAGGGAGCAAACACCAACCAATACAACAACCTCAACCTCTACCAAAGAGGGAGCAACCAACAAAATGAGGGTTTACAACTAGTGGTACTTTCAACCACAAACAACTCCTCTCTTTTTCTTCTTTTCACAAAACAAATGATCCTAATAGAATAGGATAGAAGATAGCTCAAGTGGGGAAAAAACAAAGTGTTTTGACCAAAAGAAAATCTCTTGGGAAAATACCAAATTGATATAGAAATGAAGAACAAGAAACTAATTCCCAAAACTTGTATTCTTTGAAAATAACAAAACACTTAAAAACAAAAAGATGAAATCTTTTTTCTCTTTAAACTCTTTTAAAAACTTCTTTTTAAAACCAGAGGGGAAAAATTAGCTCAGAAAATCTTAGCCAAAACCCCCAAGAAATGGGTGGTTATATAGGCCAAAACAGAAACTCGCGTTAGGCTGATCTGGCAGCCTGACAGAACTAGCGGTCGGCCGGCCGGCCGACCTCCAACGGTCAGAAATGTGACCGTTGGGGCAACCCGGTCGACCGCACGGCCGACCGCCCAGATACAGAGAGCAGACTCTCTGATCGGTCGGCGCTCGGCGACCGCCCAGATACAGAGAGCAAGGCTCTCTGATCCGGTCGGCCGTCCATCCGACCGGCCCACTGTGCCAGCAGACGTGCACAAGTCTGTGCACGTCGGTCGACCGCCGGTCGACCGGCTTGGTCTGTCAGCACCGTTCTGGGTCAGAAAAACTTGTTAAAAATATTTCTAAAAATCTTTATCTCTTGTAAAAATACCCAAAAATAGTTTATCATTTTGCATTGCTATATAAACATGTGAAAAAAAGTTTAGCTCAAATATCAAGCATATGAAACTATTTTTGTGTGTTTTAACATTTTTACCAAAAAACAAAAACTTGTATTTTATCAAACTTGGATTTTTCAATACATGAATAGGAAAGTCAAATAAGTTTGTTTAAAAGTTAAGCATGCATGTATAGAATGAAACTACTATACATAAACCAATTAAACTTGTTTTGATCAAAACTATTCATGAAAACAAATATCGGTTTAAACTAAAAATCAAAAAAACCAATATCCAAACATAAAACGTGTGTGTATTGTGCACTTGAGCATATCAACTATTCTTATCTTTACAAATGGATCTAAACACACTAAACTATGGATACCTAAGTCTTCTTGACGATCTTCCATCTTCAAGTCGACTCGGTCCAAACACCGTGATCCAACGAGCATGGTAATGTATGATCTTGATGCTCGGGCCCTGGAATCACTAAGTGAAGGCTTCCAAACTCCTCTTTTTTAAGCAATCACCAACTATATCTTGCTAATGATCTGAAACTAAAATCACAAGATTATTAGTAAACATAACTACATGAGTTAATCATCATCAAAACTAGAGAGGAAGGCCTCCGGGCCAACAAACTTATTTTCTCCATTCAAAGTTCAAAGGAGTGATATTCATGTGTTTTCAAGTTTTTATTGAGAAATTGATCATAGCCTCTATACTTCTCTCTCAATCGTTTCAAAGTTCTCAAAGATCCAAACTTACATCTTCATATTCATTCATCTAGATCTAAAGTACTTGCTAAATCTTGCTCTTGATTCTTCTTAGTATTAGAGCCTCAAAGTTGTGAACTTTATTTGATATTTGTGCTTTATTGGTTCACCTTGTTAGAGAATAAACCTGTATTGTGAAATCTTGTAAGAAAATCCAACCACTTAAAAAGTTAGTTGGTGTAAGATATATGCTTCTACCCGTAAAGGAAATCAGCAAAGGTTTATGCCTCTACCCGCAAAGGAAGCAAATGCAAAAAATCCATGCTTCTATTCGAAAACGAAATTGATGTAAAGGTCTATGCTTTTACCCGAAAAGGAAGTAATTAACAGAAAATTGGATTGAAATCCTAGAGAAGAGACCTTATGTAAGTAGAGTAGGCTGGTTGGAGGCCAAACTACTATAAATTACGTGTTGACTCTTCATTGCTCTATTTCTCTCACTTTCTCTTATATTTGCTTTATTGTTATCGTACTTACATTGTTATTTACATATTGCTTTAGCTATCTTATTTTATCCAATCAAATTGAGTATTAGTGATGTGAAACGTATACGGGGGCGGAAACAATGGACAATATAACTCAATAAATTGTTTCACCAATTAGAATAATCGTTGGTAGGAACGGATTAAAACAGTTATTTTAAATGATGTTTTTTTAGCATGCAGTTGTTTGATATATTTCAAATATCAAGTTACTAATTAAATATTGTTATGATGCAAATAACATTTTTTATTTTTAAATAAAAAGTCGGGGCAACTACAAAGGAGAAGCAGATTCACACATTCGCGATTTAAAGTGGACAATAGATCAAGACTGATAATAAGATAGAGATGTTATAAATAAACGGTTTATGAATTGGAATTGTACCTCTTGAATTACCTGTAAAATAAATCTGATTTTCTCTGTTTTCTTGCTCTAAAATTATTCAGTGTTGTAGCTGTTTTTGTCACGAATCCAACGCTTCAAAAGGTGCACGATTTGGACTTCGAATGAGTGGATATGGCCCGAATAAGGAAGCTTGCTCCTGTAGAATTTTGCTCGCACGAATCTATTTTTACCTGATCTTGATGACGTGGAAAAAATCTAAATGGCCTCGGTTTCGGCAGTGAGGAAGAGGATAACAATAGGCATCGAGGTCGGCAGTAGACATGGCGAAAGAAAGGGATTCGACAACACTTTTTAAATAGATGAAAGAAATTTATTGTGGAGAGATTGAGAGAAAATAGAATTATAGTAACTGATAAACCAATTAAGGCATCCCACTACTAATCGAGGTCTAATATGACATCCCGCCACTACTAGAAAGAGAATTCATGATCCATAGCAATCTCAGAAAGAGAATATAAAATTTGATTAATTGATTATTGAAAAAAGTGAATACATGAGGACCTTTACGTAAGCTACAAAATTGTACTCTCCAAGCTACAATTGAATTAGGAATACTAATCCTAAAAGAAATCGAAAAGCAAAAAAAAGAGAGAATACATGAAGAGAAAAATCCTACTACAAATCTAAAAATCAAAACACAAGAAATAGAAACTAGGAATCCTAATACTAGTAGAACTATTGGATCCATATTGAGTTGACATGTCTTCTCTAACAATGATACACGCGCCATGATCTTGATGCTTTGATTTTCACATCAATTAGTTTTTAAAATTTCTTGCAAACCCTATTCACCTTTCTAGGGTCTCCACATTGGTTTTCAGATTGGTGGTTGTAAGAGAATTCAATCCCTTCGATTGAAAGAGAATTAATGATTGTAGAGAGGTTAGAAAGGTCTAATTTTAACCTCAAAACCTAATTAAAAATTTTGCTTTAAATCCTAAAAAGGAGGCCTTTAAGTAATGGAGTAAAAGATATGCAGACCATTATTCATCGTCATGTTCATCTTTAGTATCTCTCTACCTCTATCTCCCTATCGCTTAAATATGTTTACTTTATTACACTTGTTACATGCTTTTGCATTAATATTTTTATATTGTGATTACTTATCATATTTGAAACATTGAATCAATCGAATTAAGAATTTGGTAATTATTATTGTTCATTCATTTTGAAAACCTATTTTCACCCACCCTTAGTGTTGTCATATTGATATTACACGATAAACGTATGACAGTCACAGTAAAATTGCAACCTAACATTAGTCAAATAAATTGCAACCCCTATTATTTTCATTGCTTATAGCAGATTCAATTAATGGCCTTATTATAGGAACAAGAATTCTGTCACGACAATATTCAATCTCCTATGATCCTCATAATTAAGTTCTACTAAAGGCCAACTCCTAAGGTAAGTTAGCAAATACCATTCCTCCTTTTACTCCTCTAATTCAAGTCCTTTTGGTCTACTTACCATTTGCTATTTTATTCGTTCAACACCTTTTGTTCTCCTTGTAGCCACTCCAATCCTAGCTCCTCATAACTATTGCATTATCGATCTCCCATCTCAAGCAGTTCTCCTTCAACTTATCCTCAATTACAGTTACCTCTAATTGCAAGTGAATGTACTATTTCATACTCTGTCCTTGTCAAATTGGCACTCACCCATCCCGATATTCGATTTCAGCTGAGTCAATTTTTGGGACATTTTTAAGATGTTGTTCATATAGCAGTCTCAGATTATTATTTCTTTTCCAACTCCAGTCACATTCAGAGGGAGTTCTCCACTAGGCCGCTTGTCTTCATTCTATGAACAAACATTTCTTCCCTCTCCTTGTTGCAATGAATTATTAAACAGAAAACCTTTGCATTTTTGGACGTCAATGTTTGCTACAACTTGTTTACTTCTCCCAGCTAAGGTTACTTTTCTATAAAATCATTTCTGATCATTTAATTCTTAAATCCTCAAATTCTAAATCTTGTCCCTTTATCTATATTAAGGTCGTCTCTTTCATATCAACACCTCAAATCTTTCATGATTCCCATTCACCCCTGAAATCTTAATTCTATATAGCCACTTCAAATTTTGAGTTGGGAATAAATCATACATGCTATAAATCACTTCATTTATATGTTAGAATATGCTGGGAATATTCTCTCACTTGCGTCAGAAACCATTTAAAACAAGCAATGTGACCAAATTGCCTCTCTTAATCTTCTTCAAGCTGCTTACTAAACCCACTCAAAAAACTCTTTGCATAATCTTGAGAACCATCATGAATCCCGAAAGCTCTCATTCTCAAATTCATGTAAAATGATGAAAACTCATCATTCAACATCGTATTCATTTTAATATATATATATATAATCTCTATTCTCCATTTTCCTCTTAGCTTAAAACCTATCACCATAATTCATAAATCCCACATATCTACATCCTTTCAACCCTCAAAATTGAGAAGTCACTCTTCAACATCAAACCGATCAAAAATAAATCTTTTACAAGATCCAAGCTTTTTCCTTCTTTTTTCCTTTGCCTTTATCTTGATCCAAACCCACTAAACCTGTGCAGAGTAAATAGTATACATCCCAAACCCAACACCCTCAATAATCCTTAACTTCAACAAACTACGTTACTTGTGATGACCAGGCAGACGGTCAGGAGGACAACAATGACTTCTCCAGGTGATTGCTAGGGTGTTGGACCTCCCACTCATCTACCTGCTGCATGATAGCCTTCTCTTATTGTGTTGTTCTTGTTGTTGTTGGGGGGTTGGGATTTTGCGGGTTTTTTTTTTTTTTTTTGCTGTGCGCGTTTTTTTTTTTTTTTTTTTTTTTTTTTTTGGGGGGGGTGGGTGGGGGGGGGTGGGGGGTGTTGTTGAAGGTTTTTATATCTGTACGGAGATCAACAGTCTACTGTGGAAGGCTTCAGACTCCTGCTTTGTACTTGGAATCTGCTCCTTTATGTACTTTCTTCTGTACTTTGTTGCTTGTTTCATTTAATTTCTCGTCAATGGAGTGCGGGGGGTGGATCTCACCCAATCCTTTTGCTTCAAAAACAAACTACTCATCATCCCCTTCTCAGTTCCATTAGCTTGAGAGAGAGAGAGAGAGAGAGAGAGAGAGAGAGAGTAATGAATGGGGGGAGGGCAGACAGTTCTCATCCATCCAATTGAGGGTGATTTGGTCTATTGATCTGACCGTTTCAAAACCAACGATGACTAACGGTTAGTGGGTTTTTGTCCCAACTAAAAAGATTTTATATATTAAAACGAAATTTATATTTCAGGGGTGAAAAAGGAATTAGCAAAGAATTTCAAATGTCGATTTGAAACCAAAAAAAAAAAACCCTTTCTACCTGTAACCTATTATTTTTGTTGTTATCAACTAAACACTATATTAGGGGCAAATAATATGACCAGCGGACAACCTCATCCTGAACACACACACACACACACACACACACACACACACACATATCAAGGCTATCCTCACGTTGTGATGATGTGCAGGACTCAATGCAGACCCTTTATGTAATCTATGGCGGTAGGTGAGGGATCAATAAGTATCTCTTATATTTCTCACACTAGTTTCTTGCCGGATACTGATGCAACCCAACACTGTAATCTCCCCAGGAACCTATCTCAAGCATTCTATACAGATAAAACAATTCAAGGGACATGTCTTCTCTCTAACTATTCAAATATTGAAAGCCAACCTATCTTTAGATAGAATAAATATTCAATGCCAGATAGCATTATTTATGAGAAATTGAGCATGGAAACAATGGAATTTGTTTCCTAAAATCTACTCATAATACATTTTAAGGCAACCCTCCCCCCAACCCCCACAATAAATAAATAAATAAAAAGTAAAGCAATTAACCAAAAAAAAAGAAAGAAAAGAAAATTCCTGGTGCTGCCCCTAGTTGAATTAAAACTGAGCTGAGGATCAACTATCTACCAGTATGGTGAGAATGAGGTTATTTTCAGAAATAAAGAAAACTCAATGAGGTATAAACGCCAGAGAATAAAATGCAAATGTCGAATGTCCATAACGTTGAAGCGAAAATTTTATAAGACAGTTACAAGAGCTGCAATGCTTTATGACTTAGAAATCTGAGCAATGCATGTCAAGATGGATGTATGCCAATCAAGTAGCAAATATGGCACGAAGAACATTGTACAATCAACAGATAATATGTCCAACACATGACTATGCTGAATTAAATATTAGAGATAAATTATTTGCAATATGATAAAGGATCAGACCAAGAACTGAGTGCATTGATGGATAGTCATAGATTTGTTTTTATTTTTGTAGTTTATAAGATGAGGAAAGATATTTTGAGATAGGCTGAATTTGTGCAACAGAGAGAAACGAGTTGTCACTTGTGTGTGTGTGTGTGTGTGTGTGTGTGTGTGTGTGTGTGTGTGAGAGAGAGAGAGAGAGAGAGAGAGAGAGAGAGAGAGAGAGAGAGAGAGAGATTCTTCTTGAAGGAGGTTCTTAGGATTGAGAGACTGAAAACGACCTGGATGGGCAGTAAATAAAGATAGGTGGTCGCTAATAGAACAAGGAGATGGGATTTATGCAGAGAATGGAGAGAACATGATTTAGCCAATCCAAAAGAATCAGTGTGAGTGCATGGGCATGCGTGTACAAGAACAGGATTACTTCGACCTCAAACAAACTCATCCAAAATATAAGAATCCAGTCTCTATAGAAGAAGCCACGTATGTAGTATAGCGCTCAAACCCTCACACAGCTCCTCAGAAAATATTAAGTTCAATGCACAATTTGGATGCACATGTCATTTGAATTTCATAACTCTGGCTCTGTGTCCATATGCATACTGAGGGCGCATGTACAATCAGTTATTCAACAAGATATCTAATCAAACAAATATTGAGCTGAAAGTTTGTGCATAGGCATATCAAGGGTGCATATAGATAGGGAAAAGAAAAAAAAGAAAAGAATAGAATAGAAAAGAAATATACCAGCCCACATAACAGTGGCAGTGGTTCCTTCAGTGCAATTTTCCCCTGCTACATCTCTACAGGTTATACTTAGGCTCATTCGGATCCTGTCCTTTGTATTATTGCGGATGTATACCTCCATGTTAGTCATTTCATGAGCTGATATAGAGCCATCAGACCTTACAACGCTTTCGTCACCACTATGACCAGAAAGGCTGTCTGATAAAACAGTTTCTGTACTGGATTCTGCTGGAGTACAAGCACTCTTTGCTTTATGTACATGTTTCGCTAACCGGAATTCATAGGTTAAAGGGTCAGGCAATAATATGTCCATGACTGAAGTCTGCAGCGCAGCTTGTGTAGCATCTTTGATATTCAACTCCCCTGAGCTGTTTCGCCCAGATTGCCATCTTACTTTTATTTTGAGATTAAGTTATTGATAGAAGCATTCAGCTCACCTTTGGTATTCCATTCAGACGTACTTGATACTTTACTGCCTAAAGGATCCTTTGCTTGCTTGTCCTTGAAAAGATGGAACCATCAAGAATAGGTAGCTTAAAGTGCTCCAATGGTATTAGTACCCGTGCAGAGTAATCACGAGCAATTCTAGTTTTAGGGCACCCAAATTCAGCAGTATCGCGGTCATCCTTACTCAATTGACTATTTAACTGGACAGATACGTTAACCTCAAAAGCAACATCGGTTGGATTAGACAATTCAAGTTCAAGAAGATGCAATCCCCAACTTCCTCTGTATGGATAAAACTTCACTAATCTATCAGCCCTACTATGAGCAGAGTTTTCGTCGGTATTATTTTCAGCAAGAGAAACAGTTTTTGGATGGATCTTGCTAACATGTGCAGGAATTTCCATTGACAAAAGGCGAGCTTTCACAAATCGCAAGCCTTGTAAGACTGATACATTGAATGGAACAACCAAGCGCCTTCCTGGAGGCACAGGAAATTCTGCATCCGAAGATTCACTGGAAAGTGATAATGGACCTGGGAAAAAACAGAAAAAGAATTACTAAACAATTTATCTCATTTCCCTAACAAGAAAACTAAAATGAAGGATAATGCTGAAAGTATTACTTACTCTACTAAAATGTCAGTTTGGAGTGCAAGAGGACCAAAGAGGCTAGAAAGTCTGATAAAACACGTATCTAGCTTTTTCCATATCAGTAAACTTCTTAGGTGTTAAAAACCCATTAATAAGGGATGATATTTGCAAAACAACAGACCTTTACAAATTATTTAGAAGTATATCTATAATAAAAGAAATCAAGAAAAGAATTAAAGAATTATTGGTCAAGTTCAATTGTTCTCAAACAAAAATGAAGGAAACATGCATATTCAAAACTTCAGCGATATCATACGAAATAGATCAAAAATCAAAGAAAGCCAGAACATAGAAGGATTTGAATCAAGAAGATCAACTGTGCTTATCTATCAGCCAATACTCTGTGTAGTTAAATGATTTTTACCAATTTTGTCTCATTGTCATGTTTCCTTCCTATATGGAATACAATAAAGAGAGAGAAAATTGCATGCCTCTATCTATTAATACATACAGTTTTATTTAAAAGGTAATATAAAAGAATGATGCGGACATCAAGAGCTCAAGCAGGCAAAAGAATTCCAGTCCAGATTGATTCAAGCATTTGAAGACTTTTATGTGTTTTGTTTTATGTATTTTTCTCTTTTTTAGTTGTGTTTGGTTTATTAGGAGTTGGGTATTTTATATAGTACCACATCGGTTGTGGTTTAGAACTACAAACTTGTAAGTCTATTTATAGACTCTTATTTTAGATTTTTAACTAATGAAGAATATTTGAAAACAAAAGTTATTGTGAGATGTTTGGTTTATCTCAATTTGTTTAGGGAAGTAATTATCCTCCAATTAAACCCTAATCCCCTCTTTATTTCTCCCCCCTTCTTCCCAAGCAGTCGCCAAGCCCCTGCTTTCTCTCCCGTCCCACAGAGAGCAGCCCCAACTAACCAACCAAGAACCCAACGACGACAAACACCCCTCCTTCCTCTCCTTCCGCCATCACCCTCGCAACCTCCATATCGAGCCCCTCTACCACGTCCTAGTGTCTTGCCTGAGCACCCACCCCCCTCGAGCTCGCTGCGTCGAGCTCCGTGATCAAACCTGCACCTGCACTGCCCCACCTTTTTCCCCCATCGTCTGCAATCTCCTTTCACACCTGCGTCGTTGCCTGCCCTTTGCGGCGTCACCGGGGCCTCACCGCTTCTCGATCTGCACTTGCAAGCTAGCAAGAAGAAGAGATAAAGTTCAAATCAGATTCAGAGAAAAGAAGCGAACCCGACCCGTTCCAAGTCCACCCGAGATCCACAAACAAGGAGAACAGGTTTAAGTCATAAACCCGTGAAGAAGCAACCAGACCCGCTGCTACAGTGCTTATTGGGTCCAGAAACAGAAAGCAGACCCGCTAGCACTATTGAGTTGGTTAATGGACCGTAGCTCTCACATCCGGTGCCCGTTTCAGGTGCTTTTCAAGGTGTAACAATCGTGGCGATGAACTCTATACATTAGCATCCTCTACAGGTCGCTGAGATCCCTATAATCATCAGTAGATAACTCTCTTTTACACGATCTCTTATTTGTGAGTTGATAACTATTCTCTATATTTTATCACTTTATCTGCTGCCACCATAATGAGATTGTGAGCTTCTATTTATCCTTATATTTGCTGATCATATATATTGAATGTACACGCTTTTGCCATCGTAACTGAGTAATTGCATCATTTTATTTTAGATTTAAAACAGTACGATTGCAACTATACATTTTGCTAAAATCCATCAGTTTGCATATTAATTTTAACTATTTTTCTGCCCAAAATCGTTTTGTTAGTAAAACGTAGCGAAATTTTGTTCTATCACTGATTTCTAATTACACGCATCCCCGTTTCACATCAAAGAACTATTATCATATTTACATAATTTTATTTAAAAGACTATATACAAAAACATATTTTTGCATTTCTTTATTATTAAAAAAATGTCACACAAACCAATGGAACAACCATATAGATAGAAAGAGAGATCTGTGTTAGGCTATAACTCAGTTAGTTATGTGTAATAACTAGAATGGGATGAAGTATTTTACAAGAGAATTTTATAACAATGTGTTGATGTCTGAAAATATAAAGTAGATGCAAATAAAGTAACTGAATGATTAAATTAAATAGGTAATTCTTTCCTCCCCTTCTTAATCCTGAAAATCTGGATGTGAATAACCTGCTAGTAATCATCATATCAGAAAGGGAATAGTTTGAATATAAATTCATGAGCATTAGTAATATTCTCAATATGGTTGTTGAATTACTCCTTTATTCATATGAGTATATTAGTACTGAGAGGAAGATATCCAGCATTAACTAGTTAAGACAAAAAAAGGGCATCTTTGGATATGTAGAGGACATTTTAGTCATTGAAAACCTTGCTAAAAAAACAACATAGCTAAGTAATCGCCCTAACACATTAGGTGTACATTGAATTTCATTTTTCTCAATTCATTTATGAGGTTAACTGCATGACTATCCATTATCAAGAATGAGAAGTAAACTTCCTGTTGTCCACACAATAAAAAGCGCAGAATTTAAATCAGCTGCAAGGAATTCAACAGTAAGATTTATTTCTCATTGATTTGCATGGCAGAATATCATTTTGCTAATAGATCATATTGTGGTGTTCTTTATCCAAAAGAAAGTTTACATTCATTGTCTTATAATATAGGATTAAACATATTAGGAATAAAACACGCAGACATTGAGTTGGAACCTGGAAATGCAATCTAGCACTCCCCTGTAATATTTGAGAGTGGAGTCATTATTACTAATCATAGAACATAAAAAAGAATAGTAAAACAAAAGTCAAAAGCATGGAGGAAAAAAAAAAAATCTTAAGAATGGTAAAACAGTTACCAGCATAGTGAATAACCAACAATGGATTGCTTCCTTCTTTGGACGTCCTTCGCGAATTTCCAGAAGTGCTCCTGCTAGCATCATTGTCTGAGTCAACCAAGCTTAGCTGCCAGGCTTTCATAGTTACTGGAAGTGTCACTTCCGCACCTGGCCTCAGAGGAAGAGCAGACCTTAAAGTTTCATGAGCTATTGAAACAACAGAATCTTGATTTTTTCCAATCAGGGATATATGTGCCTCCTCAATCGGCACTGTTCCAGCATTGGTAAGGTTGATCCAAATATCACAAATTTCACCTTCGTACAAAATGGCAGAACTATCACCTCCAACCACGCGAGGCAATAGAAGTGGAAGAGGTGGTACAACAGAAATGCTTGGGTACGGCACACTTTTATGCTTGGTTGAGCCACAACATCTGAAAGGATCAGAAAGTAGAAGACCTTGTGCTGCTCCGTGGAGCAAGTTATCAACTTCCTTAAAAAGGTGTTCTGTAATGACACCAAAGCAGTGAACCATGCATCCAGGAACTGAAACTGGCCCAACTTTAGTAGGAATTCCTGACAGCAAGATCACCTTGGATGTGTTAGGAGGAAGACTCACACTTACAGGGAAAGCATCCACATTCCCAGAATGAACTGAAAGATAAATACTCTCAACCAATAAGTCAAAGCCACAGGGGTTTGCTAATTCAACGAAAACTTGAACTGGCTCCCCAACAATCCAAGTCAACTCCTGCTTACTGCTATCAGTTGAACCGCCCTTGCTAAAAGGAGTATAAATAAAAGGTCCAGAAGGAGCTGAACCAGTCCACCACTCTTTCTTTGCTGGATTCCGCTTTATGATATCCACTTGAGAAGGATGAAATGGAAATGAATGTAACCTGAACAGAGTGGAACAACAACAAATATTCATAGGGTTTGAAGATTTTATGCTATAGTGGTCGCTATAATATGCCCAATTCCAGTTAAATGTTTGAGTATCTATTTCATAAACCATAATTTCTTAAGAAAAAGCGGAAGAGATTTCAAAAATACTTAACTTCTCTTTAACAAGTATGTAGTAAAAAGGTCCATATACCACAATAAGCCTAGGGATAAAAGGATGAAGATTATGAGCGAGCATGTCCATCCACAGGACAAATACAAGAGGAAAGGATGTTCACAAAATCAGTCACCATATGCAGTTAATCACAAAAGATGACAAAATAAAAGAAAACAGAAATTGCAAAAACAAGAAACTATAACAAGAGAAAACTAAATAGTTTGTTCGACGAAACAGTGTTAAAACAAATTAAATGTAATGTATATGCTCTTTTGAGCAAAACCAGTGTGACAATACTTGTTGCAGTTAAACTAACATATATTAAGTTAAAATTATCTTCCACTTTTCATAGTAAAGTGTGATAATCCCAATTTTACATAAGATATATATAGTCTACAAGAAAACCGCAACATAAATGAATTAGTCCAATATATATTACCTTCAAAATTCAGTAACTATTTCTGCCATTAAGTCCATGCTAAACCAAGGCAACACCATTAAGTCCCCTAAAACAATACTTACAAAGAAACTGACCGCTATGAAGACCCAGACTGAAAGATTTGAATGACAATACCAGAGAAGATCTGTTCTACAGTGAAAAAGAGAGGTTGCAAAATAATTAAACAGGAAGATACCTAACAAAAGGAAGAGCAGGATCAGCCCATCGTGTGCCAGGTGGAAGCCTTTCTGCAGAATTGACAAGCGAACTTGCAAGACCACTCTGCCCTGCAGGTGTAATGAGTGGATAAAATGATCTGAGAAGACGAGCTGCAGCACTCCATGCAGCAAGAGGATCTCCCGCACGAACAGAGGACATTAATATTTCCCTCAGAACAACCATTTGTAGCGTACTCCATTGAGACTCAAACAAGGAGATTATTGACTGGGGATGCACCTTTGCTCCCTCCATATGACTAGATCCAAGTTCCTACAGCAAAATAAAGAAAAGAGAACAATCAGTTAACATCAGACAAACATTATATATGACAATAGGAAGCATGACTGTCAAAGGCCAAACTGCATAGCATATTATTTGTTGAAGTTATTTTAAGAATCAAATACTGGCAGTCTGACAGACAACAGCTTCAAATCAAGTTTGTTTTTTAATCATGGTCCTTATTCCCAGATCATAGTCGACTTACTTTAGTGTTTGTCTCTATTAAATCGCATGTTCATTATTTTATCGACCAGTCATGATAGATGAGTTTGACATTTTAGTGGTGCTACTCCTATTGAAGTAACAATTGAGCAACAATTGAGAAATGATCAGTGTCTGTTTGCAGACAAATCAACAAGGTGCTAGGACATTGAACTTTTTTTGCAACGTTGTTTCCCAATCTAGTGCAAACGCCACCTGTACAACTCAAAGTGATTCTCATCACTTCCTCCAAAACCATATGACAGAGTATCTATGTGCTCCGAGGAACATAAAGTAGTTGATACTAAAGGGCAAGGGAAAAACCATATTGCGTCAATATTTCACAGAGGAGTCATTATCACGCATATCTGATAGTGTCAGATGACTTAAATACTTGATGGTTGGATACTTTCTCCTGGTGTATCTTAAAATTTATAATATAATCCAGAATCTAGATGCATCAAAGACATAAGATATTAAGAAGTCAAAATCTAACATATCAATCATGAATACCCAATTCAATTCAATTCATAGATGCATTTCAGATAATAAGAAATAAGGATTGCCCAGAAAACTATTGACTTATTTAACTTTGAAAGTTATTATTAGAATTCAAGTAATAGTATCATATTTTAATTATATGAATACATTTACATGCCTTCATGCACACGTACATATACATACATAGAGTCACGCACACACCTGCACGCACGCATACACACGCGCACATGAGAATAAGGGATGCATACTTAAGCACATTTATATGAGCTGAAGCTCTTTCCATGTTCATCCTGATCCATATATCTTAAGAAGTTGTGAATGACAAATCATAGGTTTAGGAACTTGTCTACTCATCTATCATGTTGTTGCAAATTGAACGGTTTCTGTAAATAGAATAACTTTGGACCGCTTGATGGATGGGTAAACTCTTCAAAACCCATGATTTTTCATCCATTACTCTTTGAGGATATGTAGAACATAATCAGTGCGGACAATCAATTCACACGTGGGAACCGACTCTAGCACGTACAAGTAGATACTAGATTACCGCTTGGTTGTGACACTGAGTGGCGAAGAGGAGAGGGAGAAGGGGAAGAGGGGAGGAAGGAGAGGGGAGGAAGGAGAGGGAAGAGGAGGAAGGAGGAGGAGAAGAGGAGAGAGGGGAGGGCTGCTAGAAGAGGGGAGAGAGCGTCTCTCTCTGGCTTTCTTTTTGGCTTTCTCTTTGGGGCTCTCTTTGGGGGGACAGACGGACGGATAAAGTCGAAGAAAGAGGTAAGGGAGAAACGTCGCTTCGCTCGGTTTGAATAAACACATTCCCTAATTCTCTATTTCTCTCTTATGAGCTTAAGCACATATACGTTTATGCGTTATAGCTCTTTCTCACGTGTGGATCATTGATAATTCACATCTTTCACTATAATCTACATAATTTAAAAGAGTAGTGAATGAAAAATCATGAGTTCTAAAGATCATTTGCTCATCCATCAAGTGGGCCAAACTTGTTCAAATCACAGAAATTCAATTTGCAACCACATGATGAATGGGCAAATAATCTTCAAAACCTGTGAATTTTATCCACCACTCCTTTAAGATATGTAGACCATAAAAATGATCCTCACGTGGGAGAGAGCATATGCTTATGTTGTGTGTGTGTGTGTGGACAAATGGAGATAGACTTGACTACTTCCAGAAGAATTTAAAAGGAAATCCTTCACAGATGCATACATATAAACATTAATATGTATGCATGTGAAACATACATAAATACATGCGTGTGGGGAGATACACGCCTACTTCCAAAAGAATTTAAAGCAAATACTTGAAGATAAAAAAATCAATGATGATAGGACATTCAAAGTGAAAATATACTCCATCAAGTTTTTCATGTCAATTAGCCTACATACCAAAAATCAAATGAATTTGATTTTCTTACTCATGCAAAGTAGGCACAAATGGGTGGCTAAAAATAGAATTTCCTTATATCAATTGTCTGAGGCGAACAAATTGTTATCCAAACCTTTCACCGTGATCTAAATATTTAATACATACCAATTTTTGTTAGGTTATAAACACTCTAGAGCTTGGATCTAAATAGTTTGAGGATTCTGGCCTTCCATTTTTTGTCTACTTGATGCATATGTAAGAAAACTTTAGAACCATTTGAATTTTGGTTTCTCGGCACCCCAAATAGTGTAAATAAACCATAAGCATAGTTTAACTCTTGGTATCACTATTGGCAAATGGTTTTAAGTATGAATGTCGTTCATAGCAGTGATATCAGTCCCAATATCAACCGATATTATAGGGTTATTTATTAGGGTACTTCAAAACCGAATATGATATTATCGATATATATCAGAATGAGACAATATTGCAAACCATAAGCATAAGGGAGTGTATTTTAAATTTAACCCCCTCCCCCCGATGCCTCGCCCTTCCAATTCATCCTCCTATATCCCCCTTGCCTCCAAATAAACCATTCTTACAACCTATCTCTCTCTGACACCCCCCCCCCCCAAAAAGACCCAAAAAAAAAAAAAAAACTTGACCCGTGTACGGGAACATCACCTATTCACTTCACAACTGGGAAGGGGCAAGCCAGGGGCACGCAAAGCCTAAAGGAAGGTTGCTATCCCCTCGTCCTTCTTCATTTCCCATAAAAGTGAAAACACCAAAACTTAGCAGCTAATTTTTGGGTGGCTCACTATTTTTCTCCATATTAGAGTTGGAGGATTGGAGAACATATTTTCTTATTCCGAAGGCAGGGGGAAGAAGTCAGTGGCGTAGTCTAGAGATGTTGAGAGCAAATGCCTTATAGGGGCTCATGCGCACCCAACCCAGCCCCTTCCCTCTGTCCATCCCCATCCCCATATATATTATATTATTGTATCCATGATGTATCTTTATCCTAAATTGTAACATCTCTCTATCCCATTTCATATTTTATCCCAAGTCAAATTGTTGTACACAACATAAGGAAAAAGGAAACTCAAAAGATTAAAAAAAAAATACAACATTTTATGGTTTGCTAGGAGAAACTTGCATATGTTCCACTATCAACTAAATTAATCACATGGGATAGAAAACAAGGAGATTACAAGGCAACACGAGTACTTGGGATGATGCTTACAGGGCGTGATATGATTTGTTTAGGGTTGGCGCCTCGACTTTGGACATGATACGCCTTTGAGGTAAGTGACAAAACTTTCATCGCGCATATAGCTGCACAAGCATTATCTTGCTGCAAATATAACTGAGAAACTTGCCTAGAAAAGAAGGCTGATTTACGTTGATAACCAAGACTTCCAAATAATCTAGCTATTTCAACATATAATATCAGGCGATCATTAGCATCGATCAGGGATTTAGCTCCATCAGCAGCACCCATCAACAACTCTACGACCTCCTTAGCATGCTCACGCCTGTCAAATGAAGATCAGTACCATTAAACTTTGAAATTCAGAAGTTTTAAGGATCTTTAGCATAGTTAAAAACTATTTCTTGCAAAAGATGACCTTTATTTCTATAAAATAGTTAAAACAATAATTGCGCAGAAAGCAAAAGCAAAAATCAAGAGAGAACAACCTAAGCAAAATTGTAAAATGCTTATGGTGTTTATGACAACTATTCTAAAAATATCATGATCAGTCAGCAGTTTGGGTAGACCTTCACAAGGATAATAACAAATTAAAATGAGCATTCAATTACCAAAGATATATGAATTCTAACAGACCATCATCAAAACTGTCATGATCATTATTTTTTTCCCTTTTTACCTTAGACAAGCAATCCAAGCATGTGCTAGCATGTAAGAAGAGAAAAGAATTTCACAGAGAATTATTAGAAAAATATAATTGTAGTATGACGCTCATCATAATTATAACTATTAGTATGAAAAGAGTATTTTACTCTATTTTCTTGGAAGAAGTAAATAACATTTAATACAAAATAAATTTTTTAACTTTTCTCTCGAAGAATTAAAATATTATCAATTACCTAAGAGATTAAATAATTAATGCTTATCTAAAAGAAAGATGTACGTGAGAAGATCATGATAAAGTTAGATAATCGTAAAGTGCTCATCTAGAAAAGAAGAAAAGTATTTATCCATTTAAAAGGCGGATTAATAAAACATGTTGATAAAAATAAAAAATGTTTTTGATTGATTTGATTCTCAATTTAGATCAAGGAAGAGAGACATAAATGCATGAAGATGGCACTGAGTTTAAAATTTAAATAAGTATGAAGATCAATAAATAACATGATAATAAAACAACACAGGAATAATACTATTCCGATCAGTAAAAATTCTTGTCATATACACATGGATTCAGAAAAGATCCCAAGTCTTAGCCTATCATATCAATACAGCAGAAATTTTCACAGTTTTCTCTTCAGATACGTAGTCCACTTCCTCTTCTCAGCCGGGCTTCATAAGTCACAAGGCAAAGTAAATTTTGCTAAACAGATTAGCAACTATTATACTCTTTAACACTTCCTCGTCATGTAACGTCCAAACTTCGAAACCATATGCCTTTAGTTTCGCCTAGTGAAATTTTGCACACATAGCTATAACTAGCTGGCAATTTATGCACCATGCAGCCTTCTTTTAACATGACCTGGTGGTTCCTTAGGCACTCCCTTGGTCTTGAATTGAACACATCAACTTTGTTATACTTATCTACTAATTTTTCGGTATCTAAATGTTGTTGCACTCAAAACTTAATGTAGAAGGGACCCACTAAAATGAGTTAAATTATTCCCTAAGAAGGTGAGAATAACATAAAAAGAATTCATGAACACTTACATCAAAACTCAAGAACAGACATCTAGCCTTTTCAGTAGGCAAAAGTATGTATCAATTGCCTAATTGGATTTGAAAGTAGACAGCAGCAAGATGGATTGGTAACTGAAAGTAATCTGCTTGAATTTGAAAATGAATAACAGCAAGGTGAAGGTACCTAAAAGTAATCTGCTTATAGAATCAGAAAGTAGCTAACAGCAAGATGAAAGCACCTGAAAATGTGCATTTTGGTCCAATACTTGTCCTAACAGTTCTCCCAATTACCATGACATAACGGCTGACATTTGTAGCTTATCCTCTATTACCACAACCCTCCTCTTGGGATTTACAAAAAGGGAATGAAAAAAAGACATTAAGCACAGAAGTAGGTAACTGTGTTCAACTCCTCTCGTCATAAAATTGATGCAACATCGGTCCTTCTCATTCTAGAGCAAATTGCAAATGGTTTGTTCGGCCCGGCAATCCACCAACAAGGAGATCATGTCAAGGATGGAGCAGTTAGAAAATAAATTAATAATAGATAGTATAACATTTGCTATTTAGTCTTTAGATCTGTCTGAATTCGTTTGACTTGTTTAAAGATAGATTTTGTTTTGAAGTGTCTATGCTTCCTAGCTTTTAACTCTATACCTCATTCTTTCGCTCTCAACCAACCAATCCTCATTGTGAATACCCTCACCAAGAACTGTATCACCCTCCACCACCAGCTATCATATGTTTTTTAACCATCACACCCATAAATACTACGGTACTACCTATCCAATAGCCTTTGGTTCACCCACATATTCTACTTATCCTACTCG
Source organism: Agave tequilana (assembly GCA_038442645.1). NCBI lineage: Eukaryota > Viridiplantae > Streptophyta > Magnoliopsida > Asparagales > Asparagaceae > Agave > Agave tequilana. Next base: position 43,632 of record JAVJIF010013551.1, on the reverse strand, counting down.
CTTCCCACATACCTTGTATATACTACCACAATTACTCCCTACCGCTCCAAAACTCACCCAACCCTACTCTTTTTATCCAAGGTCATAAGATGAAACTAAAGAACTCCATTTGGAGGTACATGAATTTACAGGTGTAAAACCAGAAGAATATAACTTGGAGTTGTTCTTTGGTGGCATCAGCTGTCTGATCAAAGGTGTCCTGCTAATTGCCAAGCTAGTGGGATCTGTCAAAACGTGGTGGAAAAGTGAATGTGACATAATACTTCAAGCTGGCCTCTAACCAATGCAGACATGGTTTGAGTTTTATGCTCTTCTCCAACTTCACATCTTTTCGCAAAACTCCCAGTACCAATTAGAGCGGAAGGGAATGAGTGTAGATGAATATTAATGCATTCTATAATTCAGTGCACAAATCTAGAAGTCGTGACAAAGAGCGCACTCAGCGTGCACTATTTAACTGGTCGTCGACCGTGAATAGGAACTGATATGATAACAACTAAGCCATAAATTGTTCGACACACACCACATTGAACATCAGGATGACGAAGCTTCGAATTTATCGTCTTTCTCCTAGTGCAACCACTCCCAAGCAATGTTCTAAATTGCGGCCGATATTTCAAAATTTCAGCCGAAATGTCGGGAAATTCATATGGCCGACACGAAATCGGCTACCCCATTTCAAATTTCGAAATCAGGTTAATGTCAGCAAAATTTCGGTGAATTTCTGAAATTTCGGCCGATTTTGGGGCTCCAAATATCGCCCGAAATGGACATTTCATTTTCTTTATTTTTTTCTTTTGGGTTTGAACCCATTAACCAATTCGACCCTATTTTATAAGAGAAGAGAAGGAATGACCCTAATTTCATCGTGCCAGAGAGAGAAACGAGGAGGCTAAAAAGAGATACGAGCTCGACTGACCTCCGACGAGGCCTCTACGACCTTCATCGACCTTCAGCGAGTCTCCACGAGCCCCGATGACTTTCAGCGAGTTTCGACTGACCTCCGACGACCTTCAGCGAGTCTCCACGATCTCCGCCAAGGCCCAGGAAGCCCTGCCAAGCCCCGATGAGTACCGCCATCCCTGACGAGGTCTCGCTGAGCTTCACTGAGCCCCGATGAGAACCCAGAAAACGAGGACTTAGGAAGTCCTGCCAAGCACCGATGAGCCCCGTCGTCTCTCTCCTCCATCATAGATTCCGCTCCAGCGAGCTCTCGAATCTGACGACTGCTCATGAATCTCAAAAGCGAGTTCTCTTCCTCATTTCTTCTACTTAAAACTGCTCACTCATTCCAAATTTGATTCGCATCGTTAAATCTTAGGGTAATTAATTCGAATTAGGACATCATTAACTGATTCTCACCATGAATGAATGCTCAACTACAATTTATGAGGCCTTGGCATTTTGTTGATGTTAATGTTAATATTTAGTCATCATGAAGCCTTTTGTGACATGTTTGAATCTTTATTGGAACCTAACTATGTTTATTGGATATGATTAGATAAAATTATTTCTAGTATAACTTATTAATTATACATATACAGATATCATATGTGTGATGTTTTAGGACATTTAGGACATACTATATGATATATATAACTTTTGAAATTGAGCAAATGTCCCCAAAATTACCCCGATATCCGCAATCTGACTTTACATTTTGCCTTCCGACATTAGGTCGACATCCGACATTTAGAACATTGCTCCCAAGCCAACTCGATATAAACGGAATCATGAGCTCTTGGAGTGGCATAAAAGATTACAAGTCAATGTCCACTACAAACCATAATAATCAAAAATGAAGGCGAGATTTCCAAAGAATATGATCTTGAAAAGGTAGAAATTATGGAGTCTAAAGATCCCGATAATTCTGAAGAAGGATTTGGCGACACAACCATTATATTCACTTTAAAGGATGGCATTCCATGAATTTTTTCTCAACACATGCAGATTTACAGGAAAGAATTGCCTCTAATATCCAACGCTGATGAAGAGTTTCCATTGACGAGGTTGTCTTCTTCAAAAAGAGGAGAATTAATGCAATGCAGCACCACATTCCTCCTCATTGAGCAGATCACAAACAGCTTTCTCATTCCAACAATCCTAGAAATAGAAGATCAGGACAAGAATAGAAGATAAGGACGGAACATTTCAAAAAAAGTTAGATAGTAGCTATTTGTTTGCTATTTTAGTTTTTCTGTATCAGTTTGAATTTGTGTGTATGCAAATGGCAGGCCCCAACAAATAATTTGATGAGAAAATAGACTTTGGAATTATAAATCATGATGTTAATACAAGTCAAACTCCAAGTCTTCAAATTAAAAAAACCAAGTTTTGCTAGGTTGAATTTGGATTCTGGTGTTAAAGGGGAATTAAGCCCTGACTCTATCTTATCCCTCGCCAAACTCCCACTAAGAGTCTAAGACCCAATTTTAGCACAAAGGGAAGAGTTGTTGTTTTCTTGAAAAATGCACATTAGCGTGGATTTTAGATTCTAAACATGATGTGACATGAAAACCCATCTTACTCCCCCCAACAGTGTACAAACTCACTCCACCTTTAGTATCCAACCGCAGCCTTATAGTTACAAGAAAATAATTTCATTGTGTTATTGCTAACTAGAGGACCTGAATTAAGCAACATCAAACAAGAGAAAAAGGATAACAAACACATACCATTACCCTCATTCTGAATAACAAAATAAGGTTTATGTAGCAGAATGAAAATGTGACTTTAAAGGGAAAAAATTAATCTTTTCAGCTAATATCAAGCTAATAGTGACAGACGAGTAAACAGATACATTATTTCACCCTTCAGAAAGACAACCACTCACTGTATAATGATTTTCCAATTTTCTAACACAGAAATAATTAATCAGATACACTTGTTGTTGATGGTTTGTTATCAACACAAAACATGTCTCTTGATACTAAAATTTACAGCTCACACTTAAAAAGTAAGAACGAAGCTTGAAGAAGGGTGGGCAAAAAATATGCAGTGTCTCACCGACAGAGGTATCTAGCCAATTTCAATGCGGCCTCCAGTTCAAAGCTCACTGTTGACACCCTGGAAACTATCAACAAATTAATTTTATAAAGAAAAAGTGATATTAGAATGAAGAAATAAAAAAGAATCACATCTATGTAGCAGGGCATATAGAATGTGGAAGCATACAAAAAGCATGATAGAAGATAAAGGCCAGTATGCCTGATTAGATGCAAATGAAAACATTAGCAAGATGCGGAAAGAGCCATCTTAGTTTTAGAAAATATTCATGATGAAATTAACATAAGCTTGACGTATTTCTCAAGAATCAAATGAAGATTCCTGCATCATGGATCTCAAAATGCTTCCTATGCTAAAATTCCAGCCACAACTCAGCTCCTATTTAGTTCAAAGAATAATGCAAAGGAAGCTTCGAAAAGAATGCAAACCAGCAAGAAGTTATGATCACTTGAAATATTAATATAGGAAATTATGGAAGAGGCTGGGTTGATTTCGCTAACAGAATAAGGAACAATGAACATGATTTCTTAAGAGATTCAGACACCAAGAGCTCAGAGGCATATGTTCAACACTCCGACAAAACACCTACGTGACATAATAAAATGAAGGAAGCAATGGGCCTAAGAATGTTGAATAAATAAAGAAGGATGGGGAGATTGACACGTTCCAGACACATGGGACATGTTGCACAGGTATCACGTTAGTCAGATAGCATCCGTGTTTGAGAAATTTCAGATACATCACATCAAATCGAATCAAAGATGTAAACTTATGTTTAGCATGCTATGGACCTTTTCCTTTGTTATTTGCTTTTGTTCTTTCATTCTTGTATTTTCATTAGTTTTGGTGTCTTAGAACTGTTACATAAAAATCTGTCAAGATGGACAGAAATATAGTGGACATATAGTGGGCATATAGTAGGCATAGATAGGTCTATAATGAGCATATAAATTGCACTATGATGGTGTAACCTTATTTCTAGGTAACCAATAATTAATGGCTCGCAGGTACATTTCTTGGACGAAAGTAAAGTATATATGGATAATGCTAACTTCACAGTGTTTTGAGCTTAAGCAAAAGAAATGGATTGATGAAAGAAAGAGAAGAAAATAGCAAATAGATCAAAAAGAGAGTCGGGGGGGGGGGGGGGGGGGGGAACAAAGAGGATATCTACAGTATATTCCACTAAAATAAAGTGAATTAATTCCTTGTAATTAAAGTTACAGATACAACCCCAAGGAAGAAATCAATTTACGGCATTTGGATTGCCTAATCAAGATCTATGACTCCCTAACCGGATTGCATTTCTCATTTGAAGTGTATAAAACTTCTAAGTTTGACACTGTGGAATACACAAAGTATCCAACATTTGCACGTAGGCATGACAGGACATGCATCGGAAAGTAAACAGACATAAGTGCTAAATTAGCCATGTAATGGATCCGAAAAAGGGATACCATTGATGGCATTGCCAATCAACAAGAACAAAGGTATTTCATGCCAAGTGCAACAAACACATGACGTTAAAAAATCAAGATTTCCCCCAAGTATTGAATCATTGATCATGTCTATATGAGGGACCATGCATATGACCCTGTAAATAAGTGGCAACGGGAATTTGACACGACCAATTTAAATTCTTTGCTAGGACCAGAAACCCAGGCAATTGAGTATGGTAAAAGTAGCTTAAATTTCTTTGAGTTTGCAACCCCCTTAGTCTCAAGTGGGATCAACTTGATTATGAGTATTAGATGGTAGTAGTTAGTTAATTGGTTGAGTAACTCACTTGCAGAATTCTACTAGTATTTAGAGTCTTATAGAGTTCTAGTATTATTATGAGTCATAGTTTGAGTAGAATTTGATTTTGTATTGGGGTATATATTCTAATAGAAATTATTTCAACTCTCGATGAGTTGGATTCTTATGAGCCCCTTGTACTGGATTTGAAGGTTATTCAGCGGTTTCGTGATGAGCTAGTAATGGCTAAATTTCTTTTTGAACTGAATACTTCCTTGGGCAACAAAGTTTGAAGACACATTCTTATGGTGATACAATTCCTTCTCTCTGCCACCCTATCTCGAGTCCGTCGTGTTTCTATAAGAGGTGTTCTTCTCCTAGTGTATCTTCTGAGGTTGAGAGTTCTGCTATGGTAATTGGAGGTCGTGACAGAGGTTGAGGACATAGCCGTGGTCGTGGCCGCGATTCAAAGAGAGGACATGAACGCTGAGATAAGAGTCCACGTCATTATATTCACTGTGATGGAAACAATCATACATCAAATAAGTGTTGGGACAAGTTTGATAAACCTAAATGGGCTCAAATTGTTGATTCTACATCTACTACAACTGCTATCTTCTCTACTGAAGCTCCTACTTTTACTATGCAAATCTCCCAGTCAGACTATGAGTGTTTTCTTTAGCTACAAACTGCTCAAGCATCCCAATCAGCTAATACTATCATGCATGAGTCTATTTTAGGTACGAGTATATTTATGCTTCTTGTGGTAAGTCTTGAATATTAAATTCAAGAGCTTCCACTCATATGACAGGTACAAAGAAAAGTTTCTCTCTTTCCTCATGATAATATTCCCCATGTTAATATTGTGGATGGCACCTCTTCCATCATAGAAAAGGAGTTGTTCATGCTACCTCATCTTTGTCAATGAATGATATCTTATTTATTCCTAAATTTCATGTTAGCCTACTTTCTATTAGTAAAATTACTACACAAAATCATTGATGTGCAATTTTTTACCCTTCCTACTATGTGTTCCAGGATACGCAGACTGAGATGATTGGTTCGGGTTGTGATTATGGCAGCATCATTACTTGGATGATGATACACTCCACTCTGGTTTAACTGCTATTTCTCCTTCTGATACTCCACATAATAGCACCATAGGTTGAGGCATCTTTCCTTACAGAAGTTCCATCAAGCACTGCCTATCGAGTCCGCTCTTACTACTTTAGAATATAAGTCTTCTCAATTAGAAAAAGCATCATCATGCTTTCTACCCTAGTCATGTCAATAATAGGAGTAGTTCTCTTTTTGATTTGGTCCATTCTGATATTTGGGACCATGTCACGTTACTTCCATGTCTGATTTTCGGTATCTTCTAGTTTTTGTGGATGATTATTGTAGGATGTCTTAAGTATATTGGTTGAAAGAAAAGACTCGGGTTCCTAATGTAATCAAAGATTTTATCAATGAAATAAAAGCTTAGATTTTTACTACTATTCGTGTTTTGCATACTGGTATGCTCTTTTGAATATACTCAAAAAGAAGTTTCTCATTTTTATACATCTCATGGCATTTTGCATCAGACTACTACTTGTCCACACGCTTCACATCAGAATGGGGTAGCTGAAAGAAAACTGAGACACTTTTTAAATGTAGCTCACACCTTATTGATTCACATGCATGTAACTAAAACTTTTTGGGCTAAATTTATTCTATGTGCTTGTCATTGAATAAATAGAATGCCCTCCTTTATACTTCATGATAAAATTCCTTTTTTTGTTTGTATCCTAACAAACCTATCTTTTTTGTTATTTCTCATGTGTTGATTCTACTTGTTTTGTTCAAAATCTTCAATCTAAACTGGACAAGTTAGAACCTAGAGCTATAAAATAGTTTTTGTTGGCTATTTAAGAACTCAGAAAGGCTAAAGATATTTTGATTATCTACACCATAAATTTTATACTACTACTGATGTGACGTTCTTTAAGTCAGTTTTATATTTTGCTCTTGTTGCTTCTCCTATACCTCAACCTATGCATAGTTGTGGGGATTTAGAGAGAGACATATTACCTAAATCATTATAGGTGTTTACCGGACATCGCAAGAATGTGATATCTACTTCACTCCCTGGTGATCCAGAATCTACAATTGCTCATCCTCATCCTCTTCATTTTGCATCTCTGCTTACTACTCTACTTCCTACTGCTGAGATGGATACTTCTGCCTCTTTATACTTAGATTTTCCTATTGCATATCGAAAGGATAAACAATCTTATACTCAGAATCTTATTTACAATTTTGTTTTCTACTATCTAGACAGTTTGCATTGTATTTATCTTCTATTTCTAAAGCTAAGTCTTATCAGAAAGCGTTAATGTACCTGAAATAAAAGCATGCCATGAATGACGAGATGGATGTTTTTATCTCACGTTAGTCTTGAGATTTTGTGCCTACTTCATCTGGACTGCTTGTAGTCAGTTGTTGCTGGGTGTTTACTATCAAGTATCATCCAGACGGCATAGTAGACAGAATAAGACTCGCTTAGTTGCTAGAGGTTTTACTCACACTTATGAAGTGGATTATCTGAAGACCTTCTTTTCTGTGGCTCATCTCAACTCTATTCGTGTTATGTTTTCTATGGTTGTCAACTACCAACCTCCTGGGCATGTTGCTCGGGGGAGAATATGGTGTGCAAGCTCAATAAGATAATATATGGTCTTAAGCAAAGTCCACGAGCCTGATTTGATATGTTCAGCTGTATCATCACTGAAGTGGGGTTTCAGAAGTACTATTCTGATCATTCTGATCATTCTGATTATTCTGTCTTCATTTGCAGAACTTATTCTGGTACTATGATACTTGTTTATATTGATGACATTCTACTGACTGTGAGTAATGTTGATGGTATTGAGGAAGTTAAAGAATATCTTAACACTCAGTTTGTGACCAAAGACTTGGGATAGGCCAAGATACTTTCTTGGGATTGAAATTGTTCATAGTAACATGGAGTAGTTCTTTTTCAATGAAAGTTTACATTGAATTTATTACAGGAGACTAGACTAGTGCGTACTTTTATGTATACTAATGCTAATTTGTGGAATGAGACTGAACCCTTATTTGAGGATGTTTGTCAGTACCCCTGTTTTAAATATCGGCCGAGTCAGTCGAGATATCGTTCGATATCTCCTTTTTTTGCCTGCTGCCGATACGATATGGGAAAATCAATCGCCATATCGTTTGCAGTAAAAAAACGGCTGATATTTGAAATATCGCCCGATAAATTGCCTGATATATCGCCCGATATGAAATAACTTATTTATTGCACGACTGCGTGCAAATGTACATTATTTTTTATGTCTTTGCAAGCATATTACATCATTTTTATTAGGTAGATGATATCTATGACTCTAAATCAACTTTTAGTTATCAATATTTCATTATATATATTGTCTAATATGAACGCCTGATATATGTGCGTATCCCCGATATCTCCGATATCCGATATCCGATATCCGATACGATCCCGATATCCGATATTTAGAACCTTGGTCAGTGCAGAAGATTCATAGGTAAACTTATCTATCAGATATTGCCTACATTGTTGGATTGGTTAGTCAATTTATGCACAAGCCTCGAGAGATTTAGTGGAAGGCCGCCTTGAGAATTCTGACATATATCAAAGGATCTCCAGGTAAAAAGTCTGTTCTATAAAAAGCATGGGCATTTCTGAGTTGAAGTTTTTTCAAATTCTAATTATGCAGGAGAAAAAAGATAAAAAAAATCTACTTCTACCTACTGCACTTATGTTGAAAACAATCTGGATACTTGAAGGAATAAAAAGCAGAGTGTTATGTCTCGTTCCAATGTTAACAGAGTATAGACATATGGCTCATACAGCTTGTGAGATGATGTGACTGAAATATCAGTTGTGGGAACTTTGATTTAGTGTGGATGGTCTGATGCCTCTTCGTGATGCGGTCTCTAAGAAGTTGATTTCTACTTTATTCACTCCGTCTTCAAAAGAACTCACAAATATGTTTATCAAATATGTTCATCCCAAAGTTTTTTCAAATTTATGTTAACAAGCTGGGCATGATAATACTTATGCTCTAACTTGAGGGGGAGTCTTTATTTTAAGTTCTATTTTTATTAGGAGTTTTTATATGTTTATGAGTCTTACTCATATTATGAGTTGTACTTGTAATTGCCCATAAATAATAGTATTGAGGAAGGAATCACCAACTATCTTAGATCTTTTCCTCTCAAATTCAGATAAGGATCATTTGAGTTTTTTGGATTGGTTTTCTTCAATTCAGTATCAGCATCAACAATTCAGCATCTGCATCAACAATTAGTATTTCAGCTCAACAAAACAATTCAGTTCGGCATTACTTTTTCGATAGTTCAAGTATTTGTTTATTTTTTTAGTTTTTGTTGGACAGACTTCCGATGTCATACCATTAAGTTTGAGGGGGTTATTAGAGATAGTGGTGATTAGTTAATTGGTAGAGTCATACAGTTGTGGAGTTCTAATAGTATTACGAGTCTTATATAGTCCTAGTATTACTGTGAATTATAATTTAAGTAAGATTTGATTTTTTATTGAGTCTATATGAAATGAGGATTATGCATGGATATATATATAGTTGTATTTTGAAACTCTTCTGAATATCAATAAAGATGTAGTCAATGTAGCATGGGTACTTTTATTATGAAGTCGTACCCGTGACGAACACGCCATCATCCTTGTCGGACAACGACACTTCCTTGGACACTTCTCAAATTTTTCTTCAATCACATACACATTTTTTAATTTATAATACTTGTTGGGTACTTCTTGGACACATGCTTTACATTTCTCTTACTATTCTTGTTCACATTTCTAATTTTTCTTATGTATCAAAAACTACAGTTTAGTGAAACAAAAAATGCCATCGAAATATTAACTTTTATAAAAACAATGATAATTGTAAATATGTTTCAATATAAGTTAAAACACCTTGAACGATGTGTATGAATGTTTGGCTACAAAGACATGATTATGTATGTATATTTATGCTCTTATAATTACTTATATACATATTCTAGTGTCATATCGTCATGCCCCATGTCCTACTATTTAAGAAATTGCCTTGTCCCCTGCATGTATCATGTCGTACCTATGTTCCATATTCGTGTCCATGCTTCTTAGGATGTAGTCTTTCATAGTTTAACATTAAATCACATCTTCTATCTCTTATTTGTAAATAATATAGTCTTTTACATAAAACACCCTTCATGTCCTTATATTTCTTAACAATGAGCAAGTTGTATCTTAAATGTGAAAAATAATTAAAAAAATCAGATATAAAGGTCTTGATTCAAAAACCAATATGATGTCAAATATTTATTATGGTTTTGGAAGGGAAAACTATGCCAAAAATACCAATTATAGCCAATATCTCTAGAAATTAAAGAACTCTAGAAAGTTGTTAAAGCATACAATCTAGCCTGATTTTAACATTATTTTTTTGGGTTTGTTTGGTGGGGGAGGGCACGTCCTCGCATAGTTCAAAGACTCGGCCGAGTCGGAGACGAGTCGGCCGAGTCGTATCCGTCTCGGCCCGCTCCGAGACGAGTCCGAGTCACGAGTCGGCCGACTCAACTCAGAGGAGACCGACTCGGCCGAGAATCGGAGTTGACTCGGTCGACTCGACATTATGATGATTTTGTGCCACATCGCAATTCAATGTGAAAATAACTACATTAGCATGTATTTATGAATGTATTTTGTGCAATTTACTATATTGTCATGTATTTTGATATGCTTATACCGACGACGCGTGTATTTATGCTTTCGCTTTATGTTTAGTACACTAGGTGATATATTTTGGACATGTGATATATGAATGTGAATGTCTACATTTTTTTAAGATTTGTCGTAATTTTTTCAGAATTTTTTGAGTTTTCTATGTAGCGTTTTGCGCATATCGCCCGATACCAATCCGAGTCGCCGAGACCGATCCGTTTCAGTGCCCGCCGAGTCGGCAGCCGAGACCGCGACTGTGAACCATGCGTCCTCGTGCGTGTATGTCTTTGTGTGATTGGGTGGGGGTTGCTCCAAAAGTCAGTTGGGTTGCACAATGCAGATAGACCATGGTCAGCCAATTTGTAGACATTGGAAGAAGGCCAAACTTTTTAGATATTAAGAATATTTTATAATAATAAAGAATCTTACTAAAAAGAAAGTAATTAGGAAAAATAAACTTTAAAGCTAAAATGTTGCAATGATGTGCATATGATAAATTATGTGGAACTAAACATCTACCGAATAATAGAATTTAAGTTATTACTTAATAAACATGCACTAAATGAGGAAAGTGACAGTGCACATTGTGTCCAACATTCTATTCTATGATGCTATTATGCCATAGAACAGCTTTTGAGCCATTTAAACACATGTCTACTACCTACTATAAAAGCAGAAAGAAGCACATCTTTGTTTGCCTCATTGTCTCTCATTTTGATTGCAAGGGGCCTGCGTCTTTTTGGATCATCTCCCATTTTGATTGGCCCAGAAAGGGGCCTGACCTCCTATTGGGTTTTATAGACCCCACCATGTACCAATTTTTGCCATACCCGTTAATCAACAAAAAGGGACAAGGGCAATCGCCGTTTTTGGCATGGAAAAGAGAGAAGCTCGTGGGAGCAGCAGCTCATCTTCTTGCTGGCATCCGTTCTTGCTGCCACCTCGAGCTTCAGGTGGAGAAGTATTTTCTCTCCGCGACACATCCAGGTTCTGTTGTTGCTCCCAGCAGCTGCAACGACCATAAATTTTACGAGGAAAATTGATTTTTGTTTGTCCCTTTGCAGCAACGACGGTCTCTTGGTGAGACGCTTGTTCTCTCTTCTATCTTCTCCAGCTTATTTAATGCAAAACTTTCCTTCACCCTTTGATTTCTAATTTCCCTTCATATTATCTCTATTTTTTGCAATTTCTCTACAGGGAAAAACCTGAAAGAGAAAGAGATTCAGTTGACAGAAACTTCAATTTCAAGTATGTCTCTTCAATTCACTTTTCATGTCTTCGTCTCTTCGATTTCTTTGAGTTAAGCATGCTACCTAGTTAAGGATTGATACAGTTTTTTTTTCAGATTTAATTTCTCAATTAGTTTGGAGAAAGCTGATCCATGTGCCCGATCCGGCGTAATTCTCTTTGGGTTCATGTAGCCTACCCCAAATACTTGAGACAAATGGCTTAGTTGTTGTTGTAGTTGTTGTTTATTTAATTTCTCAATTAGTTTTTCCCTTTTTCAATTTATTTGAGGATTAATTCACCGACTTTATGATCAAACTCGGCAAGAAAGGATTAATTTCTCTTGGTGAGTTACAGCTTCTTAGGTATAATGTTTCATATTCTTTCGATTGAAGAAGAGCGAGCATGAGTTGGAGAACATTGTACATAAAGTGAAGGTGCAATGTGATGATTCTGCGGGATGAATAGATTTAGAAAACGCGGTTATATTTTTTATTTCTTTATTTCTCTTTTTTTAGTTGTGATTTGGACTACACAAAAAAGGACGTAGATAGCTCTCTAGAGTCTGATGAGCTTTAATCTGACATTGCAAGGAAATAGAAAGATGGGCCTAAGTAGAAAGTTGGAATTTGTTTCGTAGAATTTTAGATATGTTCATTCTTTCACAAAAGAATTCTGTAGTATTTGATATACCTTTTTTCTTATTATATTCTTAAACTGAATGAGGTTAGTTAACTATCACCTTGAACTTCTGAACAAAGACTTTACTTGTCAGGTCACCTAGAATTTTTTGACCCTATTGCATCTTTACAAGAAATAATTATGTATGCTATGTTCTGAACTGTTATTAATATGGACAAACAATGTCCTAACAAGATTTACTAGTAAACACAAATATATACCTCTGCTTGTGGGAAAATTCTAGGAAGTACAAGGTGGCACATACTTGGCTTGTGGAAAGCAACACAAGAAAGAGATATGTATGCCCCAATTTGTACGATACTTTTGATCGAAAAGCCCATGTTAGAAAGATTATAAATTGTTAAGAGTTTGGAGTCTATTTTTTTTCTTTTTTTTAAATTATGCAGATAAATTTCTTTTTTCATCACCACAAATTTTAAAGTTTATATCTCTTTAATGAATACACAATTGTTTCTATTACTTGCACTCATCTATATTAGTCATCAAATCAAAATTTTATGATTTTATATCTTTATTTGCTTACTTCTCATTTCACTATGAGAAATCATTTGCTGATTTCATATAGATTGTGTATCTCGTCTCTAAATTATGTGTCCTGTGTTTGCAATCTTTTGTTTAACACATGTTGTCATGTTATGTACATCAGTGACTGTATAATGCCATCTTATGAGTTGGTTATTCATCACAGTAATGATGCATCTCTCCACCATCCACCTCGCTGATATAGTGAAGGAAAGGATGATATGTTAACGCTATGAGCTTGAAAATGTATTTGTAAACAGTCTAGCATGGCACCACATAGATATGTAAGCTTACGTACTACAAGTTTATTTTATGTAACATGTGTTGTAATGATACAGCACTTTTGCATGATGTACCCTTATAAGTTGGTTCTGTCCAAGCAAGGACTTGTCTATCATCCACTTGCCGAAAATGGTGGAAGGGAATTTACTCGTATATATTTAATCGGCAAGGATAAATAATTGATAAAATATGTACAAATGTTAATAGCATAAGCCATCCCACTCCATGTAAGATTATCACCATGAAAACTTTTACTAAAGTATGTTCTTCTACTAGGTTGCAAGAAATCCTGTGTCGTTCCTTCAACTGATGATCATGGATTCTATAAAATTTGTGAAGTCAACAATGCTGCAAACATAATTTATTTGGCAACACCTTTCAGCCTCAGCACTTTCTTCCTGCGAGAGTTAAGTATCCTACAAATCATATGGCCACAAAGAGAAAGTGGGAAAGAAACCCATCCCCATATGATCAAAGGTACTTTTCAATGTTGGTTAACATTTTATTATTGCCAAACATAGAAGTTTTGGACATTGTTATGTTCATTCTTATTCAATTTGTTTTATTACAGAAGACCAAGTACAACAAAATGAGAATGCAAAAGAATACATTATGGGCCTGTTTGGTTTATGTAATTGGGCTGCATTTCGTAATCAATACTGCAGCCCAATTACACCCAAGTGTTTGGTCCATTGGCATTTTCACTTCTGCAGTGCGGCCCATGTATTTGGCTTGCGTGTGCGGAGGAAACGAATCTCGTGGTGATGGGATTTATGCATTTGCATTTGCTTTTGCATCCTCCAACGCAAGCGATCCCAGATCTCGATCTCTCTCGATCTCTCTCTCTCGCCCTCTCTCTCTCTCTCTCTCTGTCTCTCAACCAGCCGAGGCCGCCGCCGCCTCCTCCACCCAGATCGGGCTGAGATCTAGCCCTAGATTGATCCTGAGCGTCTCGAATCTGTCCCTTTGTGCCCTCGAGCTTGTCCCTTGGCCTGCATCGCCGTTTCTCACGGTCAAAAAGTGGCCTGTGATCCTGTCGCTTCTTCTCGATTTGGGGCTAAGGCTTGGATTCCCGACACAGTCAGAGACTCGCTTTCTCTGTCACGAGTCTACAGTTCAGATTCCCTGTTGACTCCTTGAAGATGAGGCAACAGAGGAAGCTTAAATCCCCCCTCAAGCCATCAATGGCGAGCACATCTTCTCCCTCGTGCTGCTTCTGTGGGAAAGGCAAGAAACGTAGGCTTTCTTACATCTCCGATCAGGAATCCTGTTCCGATAATCTGAATTTTAAGGTAGTATTCTCTGAGAGCCTGTTTTCAGATCTTTACTGTTTTTCATAGAATAAAATTTTAAAATTTGCCTTGCCTATACCCACAAAAAATTTTCTGGGTAAGAATAAAATTTGCTGATTTATAAAATTTGCTGATTTATTTTCTCAGTATGCTCTGAGAGCCTATTCCGATAATCTGAATCTGAATTTTCAGATCTTTACTGTTTTCAGATCTCTGAGAGCTCTGAGAGTCATAGAATAAAATTTGCCTTGCCTATACCCACAAAAAAGTAAAAGACTTTTTTTTTTTTTCATTTTTAAAATTTCCCCTGTAATGTAATCTTAGGTAAATAATCTATTGATTGATGTTGTGGTTCAAGTGTATGATAAAAATTCATATTATTTGCTAAATTATTTTGCCAAATTATTCTTCTGTGGTTGAGATGAGATGAATTTTCAATACTGTATTACACACTATTCTGAAACTTTAGTTATTTCATATATATATCATTATTGTACCTAACATATTCTCTGTATATTCATCTATGTTTCAACAACAAACACATGCAATGCCTTCATGTGAACTCATGTATGTAACAAACAACACTAACATTTTCAGGTAGTATTCTCTTTGTGTTTCATTACAATCTCCTTTCATTATTAGTTGTGAATGTGATTTTCATTGAATTGTGCTCTAATACATTTGATGTATCTTTCCTGTACCACTGCCATTTGAATTTGATCAGGTTCATGTGGCATTCCTGATGCAGTATTTATCTTGCTGTAGTATTTAGCTTTTTCCTTATTACACTTATTTGCAGTTTCAAAACTTATATTATGGTTTAAAGCTTTGATTTTGAAGATTGATTAATTAAGTTATTTAGGATTGGCAACCATGTTTTTTAATTACATGAGTTGCTTTCTTATTTTTTTTTAAATAAGTATCTTATTAGGGCTTCCTTCATAGATATTAAAAGAAGCAAGCTTATGTTTTATAATTCTTCATGTTTCATATTTTCAGATGCTTAAGTCAACAAATGTACTATTTTTTTTATTGTTTAATCCTTGGATCAGTTGTTTTTCTTGTTAAATGTGCTAGAATTGAGAGATATCCACTAAAAAACTGATTTTTCCCATATGAAATTATATATATTTGATTGTAGAGGTTGTAAAAATCAACTTTTTACCCTATAATTGATGTCTTTATTGTAAAGTTGTCTTCTTTGTATAGTTGCACTCATACAAAAAAAGTTGTGCCTCAAAATTCAAAATTCAAAATTCAAATTGTTGGAATGGAACACACCAATATTGAAACTTTTGTTTAGTGGGAGCTCCTTGCACTCCACTGCATCAAAGTAAACACACCCTCAATGATTATTGATCTTCAGACACTAGGTGGGTTTTAACCTTGAATCTTGTTGCATGTTTTAAGCTGTAGTCACAAATAAGCTGTAGGCAATATAGTACTTCAGATAGTTATATGGTCATATGATTTTGATATTGACTATAAGATGCTCAAACCATCCACATAAGCAGATTGGATTGAATTAGACGACCAACCAATGCAATATGAACAGATGAAAATATAAATCAGTTAATTTCTCATCACACTTTAGTACTGTATCTTGTAACAAATAAACTGCTGATGCTCTTCTGTTTTTTTTTCCTCCTCTTTTGTCCACTAACTTTTACAGCTGGTATATAAAGCTAAAACAGTCTAATATTATGCGTGTTTATATCTATGCTCACTATGTTGAGCCTACAGTTGAATATATGAAGGGCAAAATTCTTTGACGCTTAGAATAATTATGGCCTTACTCATAATTTGTGGAGTATTCACTAGGACAATCTAAGGTAATAAATATGATACATGCATTTTCAGGTTTACTGTAAGAAGGAAAAAAACAGCATGCTTAGAATAATTATGCACATATTCATAATTCTTGAAATAATCACTGCAATATTTATTACTTTCCCTGTTAGTAATGAATATTAATCTTATCAAATTTCTACTCGACTATACTCCTATGTTATGACAACTATACTCCTAGGTTATGACTATAGACTGTTATATTCATGTTAATTTAATTACAACCATTTCTTCCCCGTTATGTAGTGAATGGATAGGTTTTTGGATTTGGGCTTGGATGGTGCCGACCAGGAGATGGGCATCATTATACTTTGTGCTTGCGCGTATGTCATAATGATGTGGATGACCGGCCGCAATGACATCACAGAACCAATCCCGAGAGAGATAAGGAATATGGAAAGAGGGCTTTATTTGAGAAGGGTGATGGAGTACAGTGACACCAATTGCATCAATATGTTTAGGATGGATAGAGAATTATTTTTCAATCTGTCTGGAATGCTTAGGAATAGGGGACTCTTACAAGATTCTGATCAGGTGACCGTTGAAGAGCAACTAGGTATATTCTTGCACACCATAGGTCACAACGTTCGTAACAGAGTCGTGGGTATGAACTTCTTACGTTCTGGTGAAACTGTGAGTCGATATTTTCAACGTACCTTACGAGCAATTGGTGAACTAAGATGGGAGTATTTATGTGGACCTAGCAACCAAACTCATGAGAAGATCTCTGGAGACCCTAGGTTCTGTAATTATTTTCAGGTACCAATTCCTAAAACATTGCAAACTCAGATGAGTACTGTGTTTTAAGTGTTGATTTGAAATCAACTTAATTTTATTGTGTATAGGATTGTATCGGAGCAATCGATGGGACACACATCCATGCTACCCTACCAGCTAATGAGGTTGGACCTTTCTATGGAAGGAAACCATATCCCACTCAAAATGTCTTGGCAGCTGTGGACTTCGATTTGAAGTTCACTTATGTCTTAGCGGGATGGGAAGGATCAGCTCATGACGCCACTGTACTACGTGATGCACTCACACGTCCAAATGGTCTTAGAGTCCCAGAAGGTAGTTCATTAACAATTGCAACATTTATCGTATTGCAAATTTGTTATGTTCGTTTCTAAGTCTCCATCGTATCTAATGACTTAACATCTTTTAGGGAAATATTATTTGTGTGATGCCGGTTACAATACCAGGCCGGGATTCTTAGCACCGTATCGTGGCACTCGGTACCATTTAAGTGATTATCGTGTGATACAGCCGTCAAACTACAAGGAGCTTTACAATTACCGTCATTCTTCCCTCCGGACAACTGTCGAGAGGGCATTTGGAGCCTTGAAAGGAAGGTTTAAGATTCTAGCATCAAGACCTTTCTTTCCTTTTAGCACTCAAGTGGACATTGTAATAGCATGCTGCATTCTTCACAATTATATCATTGGCCATGGGCCAGATGAGTTTGTCTTAAGTGAGGAGGATTTCAATTTGCAAGATGTCTCCCAATCTGGACTATCTCGTAGAGAGATTAGAGAGGAGTCCAATTATTGGATTCAACTTAGGGAAGAAATTGCACTAAGAATGTGGCATGATAATGAGAATTGATGTAGTAGGCGTGTTTTGATTTCATATGTAATATTTTGAAACTACCACTACATACCATGTACTCTGTATTATTTATCTTTAAAATTACTGTTTTATTATGCCTTTAGAATTTGACTAGACTCTATTGGTTTGTAAAGGAATCTCTTTGTACTACTCATTATTATTGGCAAACATCTAAAATATTTTTCGCAACAATATATAACGCTTTTGCTGTAGGGGATGTCGGGAGAGACTCGTCCCAGTGACACTGATATTGGGCCCTCTGAAGAGGGAAGGAAGAGGAGGAAACAGGTCTCCCATACTTTCAGGTGGTCAGAGGAGATGGGAGACTTCCTGATTCAGTTTATGGCAGACCAAATCTCCTCGGGTCTAAGGGGCCATAATTATGCGGCCGCAGCGAAAGCGGTGAATGAAAAGTTTGAAGAACACGTCTCTGAATCCCAAGTTTACAATCATTTGCGAACATGGAGGGCCAAGTGGAACAGGATTTTAAATGTTCGGAAATTGTCAGGATGTGTTGTTTGGGATGCAGAGACCCGAACATTAAGGATGCCAGACGAGGAGTATAAAGTCTATATCAAGGTAACATCTTTTCCATAGAATAATCAATTCTTTATATCCCATGTATGCTGTTTATTTCATGTGCAATGCTAACCCCTTGTATGTAGGCTAATAGGCTTGATAAGCCGTATTTGAACAAGCCCATACATATGTATGATGAGATGGCAATTGTGTTTGGAGATGAGGTGGCTACTGGGAAGCGTGCAAAGGATGGACGTGTCCCTGGAGGTTTGGGAAATGAGGCAGATGTGGATGAGTTTGTTGATGAAGGTGATGGTAATGATGTGGATTCAGTTGGCCAAGGGAGGAGGTCCGGAGACCAGGCCCAAAGCATGTCCATCTCCCAAGGATCAAGGGGGAAAGGGAAAAGGACAAACCCTCATTTGCAGATAATGGAGAACTTCGCCGGCTCCTTAGGTAGTATCGCCAGTCACCTTAGGGAGGTTAAGGCTGACGAAGAAAAGCTTCTTGACGATTGCTTGGAAGCTCTATAAGGAATGATTGACACTGAATTTGAGGGTGTCATATTTACTACCAAGGTGGTAAACACCGCCTATGATTTCCTTGTGGAGCACCCAAGTATAGCAAGAGGGTTTCTGAAGAGGAAGAACGAGATGAGGGCCTGCTGGTTGTTCCAATTTGTGCAGAGTAAACAGATGGGGTGAAAAGTTTGATTGGTAGCTATCTTTCTGGGCCAGAATAAGAACATTGCATTATTTTTATCGCTTTTATTTATCGATTGATACATTTATGGTATGTAATATTAAGATTGCTGCATGCAATCAGAGTACAATGGTGGACAGAAACCGGACTATTAGGTTTGTTGTTGCTTTATAGTTGTTTGAACTAACCTATTCTTAGTTGTAACTTGTTTTGTTCTAATCGATTTGTGATGCCGTTTGATTCAGGTAAGTGGTTAAGGTTGAAGCATTACTAGGTACACTTTTGTCACACTAATCTAATTTCATTATTTTTTGTATCAATCATTCAATATTGAGCCATGATTTTGTTCCTCTTACTATGACTGCAGGTAACAGCTGCAGGGGATAATACAAAGTGTTATGCAACAAGTTTTTTAACTTGGGGATGAGGTGGCGATCAAATCGCAGCTCTCCTTCAAGCTTGAGCCATGATGATAAACTGAGCTCACTCCTTCCCCTTTGCTGGGTTTGTAATGGCTGTGATGAAACTCTGAGCCATTTTCTTCTTATTTCCTTGGATTGTAACGGATCGGGTTTGGGTTAAGAGCTGTGATGAATCCTGAGCTCTTTCATTTTTTGACATTATGTTGACCCATTATTTTTTTTCCTCTTACTGTGACTGCAGGTAATAGCTGCAAGGGATAATACAAAGTGTCATGAAAAAAGAATTTTGAGTAACAAGTTTTTTAACTTGGGGATGAGGTGGCGATCAAATCGCAGCTCTCCTTCAAGATTGAGCCATGATGATAAACTGAGCTCTCTCCTTCCCCTTTGCTGGGTTTGTAATGGCTGTGATGAAACTCTGAGCCATCTTCTTCTTATTTCCTTGGATTGTAACGGATCGGGTTTGGGTTAAGAGCTGTGATGAATCCTGAGCTCTATCATTTTTTGACATTATGTTGAGCCATTATTTTCAGCCCAATTACACCCAAGTGTTTGGTCCATTGGCATTTCACTTCTGCAGTGCGGCCCATGCATTTGTTGTGACTGCAGGTAATAGCTGCAAGGGATAATACAAAGTGTCATGAAAAAAAGAATTTTGAGTAACAAGTTTTTTAACTTGGGGATGAGGTGGCGAACAAATCGCAGCTCTCCTTCAAGATTGAGCCATGATGATAAACTGAGCTCTCTCCTTCCCCTTTGCTGGGTTTGTAATGGCTGTGATGAAACTCTGAGCCATCTTCTTCTTATTTCCTTGGATTGTAACGGATCGGGTTTGGGTTAAGAGCTGTGATGAATCCTGAGCTCTATCATTTTTTGACATTATGTTGAGCCATTATTTTTTTTAGGGCCTGTTTGGTTTATGTATTTGGGCTGCATTTCGTAATCAATACTGCAGCCCAATTACACCCAAGTGTTTGGTCCATTGGCATTTCACTTCTGCAGTGCGGCCCATGCATTTGTTGTGACTGCAGGTAATAGCTGCAAGGGATAATACAAAGTGTCATGAAAAAAAGAATTTTGAGTAACAAGTTTTTTAACTTGGGGATGAGGTGGCGAACAAATCGCAGCTCTCCTTCAAGATTGAGCCATGATGATAAACTGAGCTCACTCCTTCCCCTTCGCTGGGTTGTAATGGCTGTGATGAAACTCTGAGCCATCTTCTTCTTATTTCCTTGGATTGTAACGGATCGGGTTTGGGTTAAGAGCTGTGATGAATCCTGAGATCTTTCATTTTTTGACATTAGCCTTAACATGTCCTACGTCTCTTTACATTTCCTGTTTTGTCTGTTCTATTGGTTTGCTTCCAGTTGAGTTGTCTGTTCTTCAGGCCTGCTCCCAGGTGACTTGTCTGTTCTTCAGGCCTGCTTCCAGGTGAGTTGTCTGTTCTTTCTTCTTTGTGACACTGTGGGCTGGATTGGGATCAATATTGAGACATTATTAAATAAATCCTCTTACTGTGACTGCAGGTAATAGCTGCAAGGGATAATACAAAGTGTCATGAAAAAAAGAATTTTGAGTAACAAGTTATTTAACTTGGGGATGAGGTGGCGAACAAATCGCAGCTCTCCTTAAAGTGTTGTATATGTTTACAGGTATGATTACTGGACATCTTATCCCTTGTGAAATAGGCTACATATTTCCTTGGATTTTTGTGTGGAGGAGTTAGTGAAAATGGTAAAGGGAGTTCATTAAGGATAATTTATGTATGAAATGTCAACAATTATGAATGCTTTGTGACTATAGTTAGCATTTTCATGAAAAGAATTTGCATGTCAGCATGTGTATTGTTCAATGTTCATTCATTGCGTTGAAATTGGGATACAGTATCCCATGTTACTTTATTATGATATTATCCCTTATATTTAGAGTTATTTTGCATATTATTCCTCCTTCATTTTCTTATTGCATAATAAGGCCTGGTCTTACAGTAAAAAGTAGAATATAAATGGTAGAATATAAGTTCAATATTATTTCATGTTTGATTGTTGATTGTATTACTATGTGGCATAATTATATTATACGGTCGATAGAAATGTCACTTGTGCAGCTCTTCTGTCCCTGTACTTGGTTTCTTTCCTTGCTATCATGCAAATGTCCCCCAGGATTGAATTAGGGTTCTGGACTGACCGTGAATTGATTGATTCGAGGAGCTACTGATCATTAATAGTTCTGTCTGAAAGGTCACTAGCATCTGAATTACTTTCTCTAGGTTAAATATTACTACCATTAAGTTGAATTTTGCTGGAAACTTTTTATTCAACTCACCTGGAAGCAGGCCTGAAGAACAGACAACTCACCTGGAAGCAGGCCTGAAGAACAGACAACTCAACTGGAAGCAAACCAATAGAACAGACAACTCACCTGGAAGCAAACCAATAGAACAGACAACTCACCTGGAAGAACAGACACTCCATGAGCTTACTCCTTAAACTCTGTCAAGATTTTGGTACAATTTTGTCAATGAGTTTAATAAGAATTTGTCCAATTATTTTATACTCTTCATGCATGAAGAACAATTATATGAGCTGTCTCTTGCTTAGTTGCTGACAGCATATGCCAGTCACTAACTTATTCATTTGAGTACATTTTCTTAGCTGAATGCAAGAAGTCTTGGGTGGCAAGATGGAAGAAATTTCATACAAGAAGCCAGAATTTTTTTCTATTTTGGTTAAAATGAAGCTTTTCAAGTTTCAGCTTTCATGAAGAATGAAAAGAATGCCCAGATTAGTTTGAAGGAATCCAACAAGGGAAGGTGAGGGACATCAGTGTCCAGATGAAGCACTCAAACTGCACAAATGTCTGTTTGCATAATTAGTGGGTGAGACTTGACTTGGAACCCATTACCCTTTGCTGGGTTGTAATGGCTGTGATGAAACTCTGAGCTATCTTCTACTTCTTTGCTTGGATTGTAACGGTTCGGGTTTGGGTTAAGAGCTGTGATGAATCCTGAGCTCTTTCTTTTTTTCTTTAATTGAATTGTGATGGGCCGAGTTTGGGTTTTTCCTCTTACTGGCTGCACTCAACATGTGGGTCAGCAAGATTGTGGACAGACCATACAGGTAGTTTCTTTACAGTTCCTGTTTGGTAAGACCGTCTGCTGTATGAATTTTAATCAAATATATGATCTTTTATCTGTCAATTAATTTCTCCAATTTCAGGTCTTTTTAGGCGGCTGAGATATATGCCATTTTGGTGGACAGGAGATGCCTAACACATCGCAGCTATCCATCTGGTTATAGGTAATGAAACTGACAAATTTTCAATTATTACTTTCCTATGCATTATTATGTCTCATTATTTATATATTGGGTGTACATTACGCTCAGATGACAAGTGAGGTGATACTGTAAAATGAAGGTTTCTGATTGGAGATTCATGAATGGTTTGGTCCATACACTTTATTTTCCACTTTAAGATATTTTCAGGACTTTTTTTAAGCATCTCATCCTCTTTATCTTAATTTTGACAGCTAGGTTCGGAGGATGAACGAGTTGGGATCATCGGGAGAAGAGAGACGGGCGTTACTGGGCCTAACATGGTCGTAGGCTAGGGTCAGATATGTGGATGGAGGTCGCACCGGCTTGCACTTTCTGCATGTCAAAGCAGATATTGTACATGTAGCAATAGGAGTTTTTTATGGATTTATTTAAGAAACAGAGAGTGTACTTTCTATTCATGTTAGCACATTTGAATATGAGCTTATTGTTTGTCTGCCAAGTTTCTGAAATTAATAGATCGGATGTTCTGAATTGTGTTATGTATGTATTCTATTGTAAATTTCAATTCAGATATCTAGCTGCCTACTCATATTGCATATTCGTTCTAACATATTTGAGTTACAATTGGCCCATTTTAAGCTAAAATTTTTATGAAATTTTTGATGTTTTGCAGAGAATTATTTGACGCTAGATTCATTTTTCTAATAATTGATGTAATTAATTTATTCAACTAATCTTTTTTTATATTTTATTTATTAAAAATTAACCTTTATTTTAAAATATAGATCCGTAGATCGATTGAACTTTACTATAATTAATATTTAATAATTTCCAGTGGAACATTAGAATTCTAAATACTCGTTAATAAATTATTATTTTAATTACTATATTGCATTTCACAATCTCTCAAATTTTTTTTTGGGTTTACTGTTTTCTGTTTTTTAGGAAACTTTATATTATAAATTAAATAGTATTTTACCTAATTAATCCGTTTGTTATTAACTATTATGGATTTGTTAATTATTTATTGTATTTATTGACTTATTATTAAAAATTCAAAAAATCAGCAAACAGTTATTTTTTGGGTCAACTGAGACACTTACGACTTACGCACACATAACCAAACACTGTAAAACACAATACTGCAGCTCAATTACAATTTCACTTTACCAACCAAACACCGTAAAATACAATACGCATTGTTACATACAACTTTATTTTACCAACCAAACACCGTAAAACTATCATTGATGCAACTCAATTACAATTGCATAAGACTTTACCAATTACAACTACGAATTACGGCCAATTACGCCAACCAAACAGACCCTATGTGAAAACTACAATCCTATTATAGGAATTCATTGGTATTGTAATCCTTCAGTTTACTACTTTCTCTTTTACTTTCTCCGTTTCTTTTTTCCTTTTTAATTTGCTCTCACATTTTCCATTTATTATTTCACTTTGGTTGAAACTTCAAAGTAGTATTCTTTTTTTTTTTTAACTTGAATTTTACTCTCACCTTCCCTCTATTCATTTAGACATTAGTTAGAACCCCAGGTCACTATTTATCTTCTTGCTTAATTTCACTGTGCACAAGCAACGCATGTGGCCTCTAAACTAGTATGACATAAAACAGCTTTTGATCTGTCTAAACCCACAACCAATTGAAACTGCAGGCAACCTAGAACAATAAGATGAGATGGCAACATCATAAGGCCACTCTGAAGAATAATGAGGGGGTGATATACGGAACATGCAATGGCACTGTTATATTACTCTATCTGCCTTAACCTCCCTCTCTTAGATGGCGGCAATAGTGAGAACTAAGATTTTTGAGAACAAGTAAAAGTCAAAAAGATGGCTAGATTTCGGGAACCCAACCATATCCAATTTGATTAAATTGAAAAGACAAATCAAAAATCAAGCAGCGTCATGATGTGGGATTCAAGCATGTAACATAGCATTAGCATGTTCAAGTGAACAGTTTTGCACCCATACACACAGCGCAGTACATTGGCATGGCCTCCTGATTTACCCTGGAAGAACATAGGTAGTGTGTTGACAAGATGATGAGAGAAGTGAGAGAGAAAAGTTATGCCAATGCACTATTGCATTCTCTGCAAATTATAGATCATTTCTCTTTTCAAATTTTAAATACTCAAATATAACCATATAAATGACCCTAAACTATTGGATGAGACTCCAGAAGAAGGCATAAATCAGAACCGTGCTATTACTATTAGACCTTAGAATTTAAGATGCATTTTAACGTTGAAGAGCAATTAACTAAAAGCTCTGTAGTTATGCAAGTGGATAAGGTTCAAATCCTATTCCAAGTTTTACTTGGATAAAATATCAAAAGCAGATTAGCAGGTCATCCATCTCAATCAAAACAGGGCTCAGCCCAGCATGGAAAGGCTTAGAGTTTATAACAAGTCCCCTGTGGACCTTTCCCTATCATTAAACAGAGTGGTTTGGACTGGAGAAAATTACCTATATATTTGGGTAATGCAACCCACTAGCCCCCTATGGTGTTGAAGAGGTGTGGGTGATGGGCGTGAGGGGTTATGAAGTGGGTGAACTGGTGAAGATAGCAGTAAAAGATTATATTATGACAATGCATGCCAGGTAGCAGCGAAAGGGGTTGTCAATGATGAGAAGTGTGATTGCAACAACTGTAGAAATTGTGGCAAACTTCTGATTCATATGTGATAGATGATCTTCCTAATGTGTGTGTCAAGATTATGGAAACAGCCATGACGTTTTTAGGACTGCAAACAGGTTTGATTTGGATCGGAGCTACGTAAAATCTGACCTAAATCTGATAAGAGAATATTTTATATCCAAATCTGATCCAATACATATAATTCAACCCAAATGTGAATCTGAGTGTGGAAAAAAAACAGATTTTGATTAAGATCTTCATTTTTATCTCTACACAAGTCTGATTCAGATCTAATATTCTAACTCCAAATCCAATTCAGATCAAAAATTTCAGACCCGAATCTAACTTTACGTCTTAAAACTGGATTAGGTATCAGGTTTCAGATGCAATTTACAGCCCTAGATGTTTGTGAAGGCACAAGATCATTTGAACCATCGTTTAAAATCTTGGTAACGGTATCAGTATTGGTCAATGATTTTTAATACCACTATTGGCAATATCAATCGTCAATATCAGCCATTTCGACGGTATCGCCAATATCGGCCCCAGTATCGGTTGATATTGTAGGATTAAATGGTATTGGGTACCTCCAAATTCGATATGACAGTGCCAGTATGTATCAAAATTGACTGATATTTGAAACCATGATTTGAACCTAGCTTCATAGTGCTCTGTAATAGTGTTAGCTAGACCACTTCATAATGTTCTTTATTAAGAATAAGAAAGAAGAATTTGATCAGTTGACATGGCGACGGGTAGAGAAGAGGCTACGACAGAATAATATAACAAGCCATGCATGGGAATCAAAAACATATAAAACCTATAATGATGGTCAAACCAAGACGTAGCTTACAAAACCAATTTTACGTAACTATTATGAGGTTTTGACTAATCAGAGTTTAGATTTTGATTTAATGGAGGCAAGAGAACTTCAAATGGACTCGGTAGTTGCTGGTTTTACAGTTCCATCTGAGAGCATCAAATGTGCCTTAGGTATATCACAGGCCAAAAGACTGGCAAAGCCACATTTAGAGGCACGTGATGCAATTGCCATGTTCGGACTGAATGGCATGAGCATGATGAATTTTGAAGTAGACACCTTTAAGTAGTAACAATTTATCATTTAAGTAGAAATGAACCATCTTTAAGGCTCCTAAAGAAGAGCAGTGAAGCACCAACTGAGATATGAAAATAAATTATAAATAAAAATGGGAGTGGCAGGCTTGGGTTAGAAAGACAGTTATATTTATTAAAGATTTAAAAAGGTGGTTGATGATGGATTTACCTTATGAAGAACAGATGATATCGGACACTTTCAAAATGCACCTCTAAGTGAATGAAGTACAGATTATTGATTTAGATTATATTGATTCTACTATTTTCTATCACAAAAATAAAACATTAAAGAAAAAGTGACCTTATGAAGAATTTCCGTGCAGGCAAAACCCAAAAAAGAGGGCCATTGGCATCAAGTGAAAAAAGTGGTATTTATAGGTAATCATTACCTACCTGTTTGCATTATCTTGCAAACATGATCTCCGATACAGCTGAATGACATTTGCATAGCGGTACCTCACTTCATCCTCTAACTCAGGATCTCCCTGGCCCACTCGGTCCATCTGTACTCAATGGAAAGCCATACATGCAACTAAAAAGTTTAAATAGTAATTCACAAATTTCAATGACAAAGCAATAAAGTTCAAGTCCAAAAGCACCAATAACATCATATCTTGATTCAATAACCTTGTGAGAAATCTCTATATACAATCAAATTGGATGTAAGATATGACTTTTTGTAATAATCTTAACAACCAAATGCTTTGTTATTGACATGCAACTGGACAAAGTACCAAGGATCAATCTATTAAAGCTTGAAGATGGTACTTACCAGTAAGGCACATACGCTACCTTCAAGGGCTCCCGCATGCCAGAAAACATCGTTAGTTAACCTGGCAAGTTCTATTGCTGTAGAATAATGAGCATTTGCATCAACAGGTGATCCGGCCAACAAGCAGTAGTCCCCTATGGTTTTCTGTGCACGACCAAGCCTTCTTTTCTTAGCTTTAATCACCTAGAGTTTCATAAAAAGTTAAAGAAGTTAGTTTACAGTTTATACATGATCCAGAAGACTAAAAGAAGAAATGTTAATCCTCAGAACACCTAAAAAATAAACCTCCTCTGCGCCAAGACTAGCTTGAGAGTCTAAGGGCGTCTTCAGAATAGTCCCTGTAGATTCTGCACGGAACACCCATTTCTCAAACTCCATCAACAATGTAGCAGCAAGATCTTGCACCATCGTGAGCATGTGAAGTTCCTGTGCTTGTTGATCAGAAGGAGGAAACAGTATAATACTGTTTTCCTTCTTACGGCCCTCTTCTAACTATCTCCAATAACAAAAAGTATGTGTTAAAGAAAATCTTCACGATGAACTGAGATGAACACCTCACTTTTAACTGAAAAAGTAATCCTTGACAGCAAGAAGAAAAATATGCGTAGAACAAATGCGTGTCTTTAAAAAGTAAGTCACATATTGACTTCAAATAGTCCATGCACTTAACAATTTAATGCACATAAAGTAATATGAGTTATTATGCCACTTGATGAAATTATATGACAATAACTTACTGATGTAAAATATCCTCACATTACATATTGCTTTTTATTCTGGTATTCATAATATTCGGTAAGTTTCAATATATATATGTACTTATCTACAATTCAAAAATTCATTTCCCATAAATTCATGGCACCATACACATCATCTGCAGAATATAACCGGGTTTCACATCTCTCTGTCTGCAGACCAATCTGACTCATAAACAGACGAGTCGCTCGAAAACCAATAAAACCACTAGTATTTACTAACTTTCAAATTTCAGTTTCCAAATATCAGCTTCTTTAGGTTCTAAAATTAAAAACCACCAAACACTGAGCAAATCACTTCTAAGGTAGCCAGACAAAAAAAAATCAGAAAAATGAAAATGAAATTTCCCTTAGATTTCAAAGGTTCAGGTAAAATTTATGAAGACGTAGGACTATTCTAACCAAAGTTTGAAAACTCAATTTTTGGTTTAGTTTCAGATTCCGCAACTTAGGTGGTTTTCAAATAGTTTATTATTGAGTTTCAGAAATTTCAGTATCAAGAATATCAACATATAAAATTTTAAAGTATAAGGAAATTGTAACTTGAATAAAGTGTTTTACGTATTGACTTACGTTTCTTCTGAATCCTTTTTCTCCTCTTGTTCCTAAAGAACTAGTCTGCCGTGTACTGCTCATGCATGATGAACCATAAGACCATGCCAATAGCCAAACATAGCATGCCGTATAATGAGAACACTATCTCCACTGCCCCTCCCATTCCACCCCTCAACCAGAAATAATAAAAATAAATAAATAATCACACCCAGAGAGAGGGGGGGCCAAAACCCTGGTAATAGTTTATGCTTAATTGTTGTCGCTAAAGCTCTTTTACAATGTTTTAAGGTACAGGCCTAAACAATATCTTGGCCCACTTTCAGGTTGGTGGCCACAGCACCCAATACGAAATAGTTTTAATGAAAATCGAAATTATAATACAAACCATAGTAACACATTGATTATGAATTACCTCAAAAAATCTACAGGAACCACTAATAATACCTATAGAAAATTAATAAAATGTCGCAAAATGTTTCTGAAGTCAATAGATTTAGTATCAGATCCTGAAATTTGTATTATCCCAAAGTTTTAGTAAATCCCACTTCTGGTTAGCATAAAATTTCATGCACTTCAAACATTGCAAGTATGATAAATTACAATTGAACTCTAAACATCTAGCCTCAACTCCCCACAATATCAACCGGCTGCCAAGAATATAATAAAATTCAGGGAAGTGTTTACATTTGTCTCTTTGAATTATTTTTGTGACTCAGAGACAGAAATGTGGTTCCTTATAGAAAAATGAAATTCCTTACTTCGTCATCTAGACTCTTTGATGGGGAACCAGGCGGAATTCTCTCTCTAGGGTTTCTCACACAAAGCACACAGCCTACAAAGCTTTAAAAGCAAATTTTATTCATTCCAAAACTACCAATAACAATACCAGTCTTGGCCTTAAATAGGCCTACATCAAAGGAAATATCACATTACAACCGATATGGGACTAAAAGAAACTACCAAATAAATAAATAAAAATTACAATAAAAGGGAAAAAGAATTAAAACGAACAGCCTAATGTAGGTTGAATTCCCCGACCCTAATCGAACCAAACTGAAAGAGTGCGACGACGCCTCCTGGTGTAGAATCGCGATCCTGGAGAGATGTCCCCATCATTCCCCCGGGGTTGGGGAAAACTCGACTCTGTCGAATGTGAACCTCTTCGGCTCTCATAATGCTCCAGATGATCAGGGTCCAACCATTGGAGTTCCTCTCAATTAATCTAAGTGTTATCAGAATCAGGTAGTCCTTTCCAACGAACCAAAAATCTGTGGAAACCACCATATCTAGTAAAGACAAGCTGATCATCAATAATTTCATCAATTTGTTCTGCCATATGCGTGGGATATATTTGGGAAAGAGGAGGTAATAAGGGTCTCTCAGAAATTGGCTCATGGGAAGGCTCATACAATAAAGGATTATCAGGGAAAAATTTGACCCTTTATAAGCAATCAGATTTTCAATATTAAAAGAGGGACTAGTGCCAAAATCCGGTATGAGATCTACTACATATGCATTTAAATTAATTTTCTTCAAAATTTTGAATAGTCTCGCACTACGTGCATGCAATTTCTTCGCGGTACTAAGAGGATAACTTTCCGGTCGAATCCGAACCATCACATAGTCTCCTACGTTAAACTCATGTGCTTTCCTGTGCAAATCTGCATAAGCTTTATAGTTTGAATTATTTTTCTGAATTTGATTGCTGATCTCCTTATGCAAGTCATGAATATGCGATGTAAATGATGCAGTTGATTCAGACATCCTAGTATGATGGGCTGACATGGGAATTAAGTCTATATGTTGCCTAGGTTGATAACCATGCACTACCTCAAATGAACTCATCCCTATGATTCTATTGACAGAATTGTTGTATGCAAACTCAGCAGCAGGTAACACAAGATCTCATGCTCTAAGATTTTCACCCACTAAACATCGTAGCAGATTACTAAGACTTCTATTGACTACTTCAGTTTGTCCATCAGTTTGTGGGTGAAAGGCAGTAGAACACTGAAGTTTAGTTCCCATTTTATGCCAAAGGGTTTTCCAAAAGTAACTCGTGAATTTAACATCCCTGTCTGAGACAATTATTTTGGGTAGCCCATTGTAGTCTAACAACTTCATCAAACTAAATCGTAGCAATCCGATATGCATCCCGTGTTTTGAAACATGGCAATCTTGGAAAAACGGTCTACAATAAGTATGGAATCATGCTTTCTTGCGGTTTTTGGTAAACCCAGTACGAAATCCATACTGACATCTGCCAAAGGCAGTTTGGAACTGGTAGGGGAGTATAGAGACTAGTGTTTTGTTTCCGTTGCTTGGCTAGTTGACATGTACGACATTGACTAACAAGCCTTGCAACATCTCTTTTTAACTCGGCCAATAAAAACGATGTTCTACAGCTTTAATTGTTTTATTTCGCCCGAAGTGTCCAGCAAGCCCCCCCCCAGCGTGTAATTCTCATACCATCAATTCTCTCAATGAGGTGCGAGGGATACACAACAGACGAGAGCGAAACAAATATCCATCTTGCAGAAAAAATCATCAATCTCATGAGTCTATCCCTTAAAACAGTGTATATATTTTCAAAACTAGGACATGAATCATAAGTGTCATTGATCTTCTCAAAACCAACCACTTCAGTACCATGACAGAAAGTAAGACATGACGACGGCTAAGAGAATCAACGACCCTATTTTCTACCCCGGCCTTATGCTTGAGGACGTAGGTGTAATCTTGAAGGAATTGTACCAACCTACCATGCCTCGAATTCAACTTCTTTTGAGAGTTGAGATATTTAAGGGCTTTATGGTCTGAATAAATGATGAATCCTTGCGATCTGAATAAATGACGAATTCTTGTGGTAACAAGTAATGGCGCCAGTAACGCAGAGCTTGCACTACCGCATAGAACTCTTTATCGTAGGTGAAAAAACTGTTGCCTAGCATTATTTAACTTTTCGCTAAAATAGGCAATGGGCTGCTTTTCCTGACTAAAAACACCACCTATCCCAACGCATGAGGCATCACAAGTAATTTCAAAAACTTTAGTGAAATCTGAAAGCATCATAACAGGAGCTTCCGTCATTCTCTCTTTGATTTCCCGAAACGCCTTAGCAGCAGCTTTAGTCCATTCGAATTTCTCCCTTTTCAAACAATCGGTAATTGGGGCCATGATGGTACTAAAATTTAAAATAAACGTCTGTAGAAAGTGGCTAACTCATGAAAACTCCTCACTTCTCGAATGTTGCGTGGTTCCGGCCATTCCACGATAGCTTTAATTTTATCAGGATCTGCAATGACCCTGTGAAGAAACAACCACTCCTAAGAAAATGACTTGGTCTAGAGTTGGCATATAAACTCTCCTTTCTCAAAATTATACATACCTGCGTGAGGTGGTCCAAATGTTGCTCCGTTGATTTGCTATAAATAAGAATGTCATCAAAATATATGACTACAAACTTTTCGATAAAGGGTCGCAATACTTGTGTCATCATTCTTATAAAAGTGCTTGGAGCATTACACAAGCCAAATGGCATGACCATCCACTCATACATCTCATCCTTTATTTTAAAGGCTGTTTTTCATTCATCTCCCGAACAAATTCGAATTTGGTGGTAATCACTCTTCAAATCTACTTTTGAAAAGATGGTAACACCCATCATCATGTCAAGCATATAATCCAACCTGGGAATTGGAAAACGGTATTTTACCGTTAGCTCGGCTATCTACACACATACGCCATGTTCTATCTTTCTTCAGCGTTAACAATGCGAGGACTGCGCAAAGGCTCAAACTCTCTCGTATGAACCCTCTACTCAACAACTCTTCAACTTGCTTTTGTAATTTGGCATGTTCCATCGGGTTCATCCGATAGTGTAGCAAGTTGGGTAGAGTGGCTCCCGGAACTAGATCAATTGCATGTTGAATGTTCCGCATCAGTGACAGTTGATCAGGGAGATCGTTAGGAAACACATATGCAAGCTCTGTGATAATAGGGGCTACTTCAAGAAGAATCGTCTCATGAGATTCTTTCGATACTTCTCGAGCAATCAAAACGATGACTTGTGCCCCACTAATCACTTCTCTTTCAATTTCTTTAGGGCTGATTAAGTTGAGGTTCTTTTTTTCGTGTCTACTGGCTTTTTCTCTTGTTTGAATATGGGTTGACTTGGAATTAGTTTGATCCGCTGCCCTTCATAGTTGAAAGTACAAGTATTGGACTTCCTCACAAAATTACATCCATGTCAAATAACAAAGGCGGCCAAGAATCACATTTCTTACATCCATGTTATTACATCACACCAAATTTTGTCCTTATAAGTGGCAAATTGTACATGTACGAGACATCATTCGTTCACCTCCATCGATGCTGTGTTAATCCAGGTAACTTTGTACGGGCTAGGGTGAGGGACCGTCTTCAACCCTATCTTTGAAATCAAACTGGATGACACAACATTTGTACAACTTCCACTATCGACAATGATATAATTTTTTTCACCAATCTTTATCCATGTGCGGAAGATCGAGGTTCTTCGCCAGTCAACAATATCTTTCGGCTGAGCGAGAGTACATCAAACGACAGCAACATGCCTAATAGTACTAAGAACTTCCTCGTGTTCCAAGTCATTCTCAGAATCACTGCTCGCATTCCCTATGAATACAATGTCCTTTTGAGATTCGTCCTGCATCTCATCTGATTGATCATCCAGAAAGAGGGTTTTGGATTTACTTAGGCAGAATTTTTCTACATGTCCATAACCTTGACATTTAAAGCATTGGGTGCGGGAATTGGTTCATGGCACGCTCTCGACTGGGCATTTACCCTTGAGATCTCTCGTCAGGGCCGAACTGTTAGGATTGGGTTTGAGCTGGGACTGTCCAGAGGTGGCTCTACCGTCTTGACTCTTGTAATCTGAACCTCGTTGATAATAAGATCTTCAAGACGCATCTAAGTCCCAAACTATCTGATAGGCGTGTTCTAAATCACTAACACCTGTTGCAAAGAGTTCCCTACAGAGATCATCACGAAGGCCAGATCTAAACCTAGAGAGGGTTACTGTTGGAGATTCATCAACGAACTCGCTGCACCGGGTCAAGAACTCATCAAATTTCTCAATATATTCAGTAGCAGATCGAGTTCCTTGTGTTAGCCTACTCCATTTGTCTAACAGTTGATCCTGAAAAGTAATTGGGAGGTACTTCTGGCTCAACTTAGCCTTCATCTCCTCCCAAATCTGGATCAGTTCTTACCTCCATAGTGCTATCAATCTTTCAACATTTGATCAATATTGTCCCGCCAGTTTCATGGCAGCAAAACGGACTCGCCGCTCTTGGGACATCTCATACCGCTTGAAATAACGCTTTAGACTCATTACCCAATCAAGGTAGTATTGTGAGTCTAAGCGGCCGTCAAAGTTTGATACGACGATACGTCCACTTTGATGTTCTTCAAGTACCGTTCATCCTCATCATATCGATTGTAATTCTTGTTGATTCTCTCCTCTCCACGATTATTGAGTTGACGCTCTTCATTACGACCTCCATCATGACGTTCCACTTCCAACCATCCATTCTGTGATCTAAGGTATTCATTTGCGCCTTAATTTTCTCAAGAGTTTTGAGAATTTCAAGAGTAATGTAATCTGTTGGTGAGGTGATACCAGACGAAGAAGCATTAGGATTCATGTATGTATTGGGTTCTACTGGGTCGTAGACTTTACCACTACGGATACGCATGCATAGTTACCTTTTTTATTATTATTATCTAAATGCTGAATTTATAATGAGATGATAATGAATGCAATCTATTAATTTCTATATGCCACTAACAAACTCTAATGCAATCGTGCAGGATGATGTAGAAGCGGAAGATCAGCAACAATTCAGTAAAGTAATGCGCATAATAAGGCGAATGAATTTGCTAGCAAGTTCGAGAGTGTAAAATAGAGACTGCGATGTAAAAACAAATTGCAATTTAGACATCAATATTTTTAAAATATTAATTTTATGCAACTGTCGATGTCCATTATGCATTAGCAGTCCCTAAATTAATATTAAGATGTTACAAATAAAAGGCTAAGCAGATACACACACTCACTATTTATGGATGGCAGATAATCGATGAAAGTATGATTACAGAATTAAACTGGTACCCAAAATTCAGTTCGAAATAAATTATACATGATCACCGATTGCCTAATCGAAGTTCTCGCTGCCACAAACTCAACGGATCGAAAAGTGTTCCAATCAAAATTTGGACTACCAAGTTGTCACCTAAAAACACCGTCTTGTGCTGTTTACCAGGGTTAGGTTGAAATTTTGATGGCAAACTACTGAATTTTCTGATGCCTGGCTGCTAAATTGTTGGCAGTGACTGCTAAAATTTACCTCCTATTAAATCTTGAGCCTATCTTCTGGATGAAAAGAGCAACAAACATCTCTCAGATGTGAAAACACAGAATAAGGCAAATCCCAGAGAACATGGGTGGTGAATCAAAAGAGAATTCGGCGTCAAGAAGCCTAACATACGATGAGCGCTGATCTGATCATTAATATCATCCCACAGACCTCGCCTTTAGTGGGTGCTCTGCTTGCATAGGACTCTTGAAGAAGCAGTATAATTAGGTTCTTGATCTTCGATGAGGAAGTCACGGTCGGAGGCTCAGAAGGAGATCTCGGTGTTGTCGGAGGCTCGTGAGGAGCCGGGGTAGGATATGGAACTTGAAGAAGAGATGGTGGTGGGGAATCGGATGGGGTCGTTGTCTTGTCGCAGACGAAGGTGATGGAAGTCATCTAGATCTACGATCGTCGTCGGTCGTCGGTGATTTCTAAATCTGGCTCGTCAAGTCTCAGTGGGATTTGGAACTTAATCTTCGATGAGGAAGTCACGGTAGGAGGCTCAGAAGGAGATCTCGGCGTTGGCAGAGGCTTGACAAGCTAGGGTAGGATCTGGAACTTAAAGAAGAGATGGTGGTGGGGAATCGGATGAGATCGTTGTCCTGTCGCAGACGAAGGTGATGGAAGTCGTCGTCGTTGGTGATTTCTAAATCTGCGATCGCCGTCTGTCAAGGCTGGATGCGGCTCTGGTTTGGATGGTGTCAGATCTCGATCAAACCATGAGAGTTAAGGCGATCGTGCTCTGCCGTTTGCGTCCTTTTTTGTTGAGAGAACTGGAGCGAGGCGTCAGAGTCGGTGGAGACCGGAGTCGGAGACGGCGGAGATGTGAGGAGATTTTGAGGAGATCAGCAGCGAATTTGGGATGGGTGAGGGTTTTGAGAAAGGAGAGTGGTGGCGGCGGACTTTTGAGTAGTTTTTTTTTCCTTTTAAACATGGTGGCGACGCAGGGAGTAAAGGGAGAAATTGAGGGGAAATTAGGAAAGAGGAGAGAGAAAGGTAGGGTTTTAATTTTGGAGTAGAAAAAATTTGTGGATCTGTGTTTTGGAAGAATTTAAGATTAGAGCTCTGATACCAAAATGATAGGGAACCAGGCGGGATTCTCTTCATAGAGTTTCTCACCCAAAGCACACAGGCTACAAAGCTTTAAAAGTAAATTTTATTCATTCAAAACTATCAATAACAATACCAGTCTTGGATTTAAATAAGCCTACATCAACGGAAATATCCCATTACAACCGATATGGGACTAAAAGAAACTACCAAATAAATAAATAAAATTACAATAAAAGGGAAAAAGAATTAAAACGAACAGCCTAATGTAGCTTGAATTCCCCAGCCCTAATTGAACCAAACTGAAAGAGTGTGACAACGCCTCCTGGTGTAGAATCACAATCCTGGAGAGATGTCCTCGTCACTCTTCCCTGACCTCATGCAATTTGGAAGTTGGTTCCAGCTTAAATTGCATAACCAAAAAAGTAAACCCACCATATCCAGCCATCAAGGTTCTACAGTTGTAATACCTCTATTTTGAGATAGATGATTTAATAATATATATTAGTATTTTAATGTATGTATATTTATATTGTAATGATTATTTATTTTCTAATGTGGGTTACTATTATTAGTTATTAGTGTAGTAGTAGTATTACCATTATTATTATTGTTGTTGTTGTTATTGCTACTATTATTATTAATTATTATTATTACTATTATTATTACTCTTATTATTTCTTTTTCCTTCCCTTGGCCCGAATCCAAGCCAAACCCATATAATCTTCTCTTCAATTTCCTTTGATTTCCTTTTTGTTTACCTAAACCCATGAAAGAAAGCCCAAAACCATTCCTATATATACATAATCTCTTCTCTCCTCCACCCCCCCCCCAAAACGAAACCAAACCCAGTCCTATTTCTTTCTTTTTCCCTTGCATGAACCTGAGCCCTATAGCCCAAGACCATCTTCCATGTTTCTTTTCCTTTCATTTACTTCTCCTTTCATCTAAGCCGAAAGGCCACAAGCCCAACTCCCCTAATATATAATCCCCTCTTTATATTTCATCTTCTTCATTCTTCCCTCACTCAACCAAACCCTAGCCGACGCCTCCCCGAGCTCCACCTCCGCGTACTCACCCCCACCCTCCCCGGCCATGCTTCTCCTCCTTCCACCGCTTGCAACAACCAACCCAACCACCACTCGCCGACCTCTATGTCTCTCAGTCTCTCTGTGTGAGTGTGTATCTCTCTCTCTCTCCTTGTATTTCTCTTTCTTCCTTTCTCTATATGTGTGTTGCGTGTGTTACAGTTGTAGCACCTGGCTGTTCGTGTGATCCGTTCTGGCACCAGTAATTGGAGTTGTGTTCATTGTGGACCCGACACGCGAGGCGATTCAGAGATCCGGACCAGTTCGTGCAGTGCAAACCCGATGGTGATTCAGACCCAGATCGGCGTCATTTCGTGTGAGTGTTTTGTTTATTTTACTTTATGTTATTATTAAATTCAGTAGTGAGTGTCTATGATTTTTGTTTATTTAATTGTGTGTT
The DNA here is from genome assembly GCA_038442645.1 of Agave tequilana. Lineage (NCBI taxonomy): Eukaryota > Viridiplantae > Streptophyta > Magnoliopsida > Asparagales > Asparagaceae > Agave > Agave tequilana. The sequence continues at coordinate 5,891 of JAVJIF010013551.1, read as the reverse complement.
TTGTCGTATCATTTCATGTGGATGTTTTAGTTCTATCATCTTTTATGTTTAAAGTATTATTCACATTAAATTATGATTCTTGCATGTCAGTCATATGGTGTTGACTTAACTATCTATAAAACGGAGTTAATATTTTGATTTATCTGGTTGTTCCTGGATGCTTTAGTACATGTCTTGAGGAAATGATTATTAACTCCAGATAATTAATTTAGAGCTATTGATGAACTGTACCGAGTGGAATGTTTAATGATGAATAGTGAAATGAATATCCCAGAAAAGATTGACTGCTGATTTTGAATGTTTTGACGATTTAGATTCTACTCGAAAAAACTGATTATTAATTTATGAATTATCATACTATAGGTGAGTGGGATTTTGGTGATGATAGATCAGATATACATTTGATGATTACTTATATTTGAACTTGTTAACCCTTTTGATACTTGGATCAGTGGACACGATGGAAGTATGGTTTGACTTGAGATATAAGAGTGGATTGGATTAGTTGGATATTTTAGTGATGATGAATCAGATGCATATTGATGTTCAAAGGTATATGGACTCAGTATTTTGGCACCACGATATTAGCGGTTCTCTCAGTCATGTTTAATTATCTACTATTTTGATTCGGATTTAGATGAGACGTATTTAGACAATAATATAATCTGATTTGTACGTTGATTAGTTGTGATCGTAGTTAGAGGTGTGGATTCTTATGTGGATCATTTATTATACATATTTTCTTTATTGGTGATAAGTCAGACGGAAATTCAATTAGATACTGAGGACTCTTTAATACGATGTATCTTTATTAAAAGTTGAATATTGAATTTGGATCTATCAGGGAGTGTGTTAGAGTAGAGTTGACGTGGAGTTAAAGAATATGTGTAGATTGAATTTGTCTGAGTCAGTGAACTATATATTTATGCAGTTGATAATTACATTAGTGTTTGAATCTTGTATTTGAGCTTGATTAGTGGGAGTGTATTGATAATCTTGATCGAAGTGTATAATGAGGATTGGTTGGGTGTAGAGTATTTATTTCAATTTGTTGGGAGATATGGATAGACTCATAGATGTAGAGGATTAGAGTAAACTAGTAAAAAGGAGAGAACTGTATTCTTAGTCTTTGGAGCTTGTGGTTTACTGTACTGGATTACTTTAGTACGAATTCAATATTTGATATTCACAGTAGTGTTATTAAGATTATGATTGATGATTAGTTACTGATATATCCTAGTGCAGATGGATGGGATCATGATTAGTTCTTGAAGTGATGCATATTACAGTGTTAGTACCAGTGTTTTAAATGTCGGATATCAGGGAAATGTCGGATGTCGTAATCGGATGTCGGATTTCGGATTTCGGAGATATTTCGGGGCCATCTAGTAAATTCGGACGTCGTGACGGATAACAAATATATATCCTAGATGTCTTAAACAATGTAATTTTAAAATTCTTATCAAAATAATACATACATAACTTATGCAAAACTACATAAATATGTTTAGGATAGTTATTCTTAACTTAAACATTTTGTATATATTCACTAATCCATTATTAAAATTTCTCAGTTGCTCCAACTTTCAAGATCAATCAACATAATGGGTTTTCCCGAAATGTCGGCCGACATTTTGGAAAATGTCGGCCGACATATCGGATTTTCCGAAATGTCGGCCGACATTTTCCAAAACGCCATTTCAAATGCGGGTGGGGATGTCGTGCGGTGAGGGCTTGAAAACGAAATGTCGGCCGACATTTCGGAAATGTCGGCTGACATTTAAAACACTGGTTAGTACATGACTATTATTAGTGTATTTCATGTTACTAAAAATTACTGAGAAAATATTGTTAGACTATGACATAATGATGTTGTTCTATCGTTGTGCTGTTTACACGGTTATACTGTTCATACTGATACGGTTACTGTTCACTATCACTGTTATTGTCCAAGTAATCAAAATAACATGAATATTGATTGATTTAAATAATAATGTAATTGGACAACTTACACCGGGATCGAAAATTATTGTAGGAGACAACATCTATATTTTGAGTGGACCTAAGATATAGGTTGTGCAGCCGAAAGAGGATTTCACTGCAATGCTTCCAGAGATTACTGGCATCCCATATTGTTTAATGTTATACTGTTACTGTAATACTTGGCGGTATGGCCTGGTTTAGTGCAGGAGTATGGGTCGTGGTCCCGCGTATGTACGGGACCCACCTAAAACATAAATAATGTCTTCTTCTGTCAGTTTCAATAGCATAGAATCTCACTGGCACGTGTGATAAGCGTAGTAAGGGATGTGTCTACTGCAGGTGACAATTGGTGTTCGTTGATATAATTAATAATAATAAATTGTCCATATTGTATTGTAACTTAATTGTGTTCGCTTGATACATATATGATACGATAGACGCATGACCTGATTGTACCCCTGATTCTAGTATAAACTATTCTCACTACTGTTCAGTTATGTTTTGTATGTTATTTCTTATTCAGTATATTTTATAGCAGTATTGTAGTGTTATGTACACATTGTTTATGCACGTGCACTTTCCCTCATTTTACAAACTCATTGGGAATTTTCTGACTCTCCTTGATTTGCACATCCATATGGGATACTTTTTATGCTGATCGCGTATCTGAAGAGATTGTGTGTATCTGAGAAGTTTGATATCTCTTTTGCTTGATCACCAGGATTCTTTTGGTATTGTTCATGTATTCCTTTTCATTCTGTTAATTTTCTTTGATTCTCTCTATATATATATTGGACTCGGTAGTTGTTCTATTATTATTCATAAAATAACACTATCATTGTGTAGAAATTTATATGTCATATTACAGTGTTTATAATGATCATAATTGATTTATATAGCTTGCTCAAGTTACATTTAGGCTTAGCGTGTATGTGTGTGGTATTTTCCTCGCGTATATACGTCGCCGATTCTCGTCGTCTCTGCGCTCCAGCGTATTTTGGGAAGCGGGGCGTGACAACAGTCTTGCTCATGATGCCTAGGCTTTGGTACAAAATGTAGGTTTGATGTAGGTTTGATGTTTGGTTGATGTGAACTTAAATTTTGGCTTTCTGTCATGGAGATTTCATAACTTTGAGTCAAATTCCATAACTGACCTCATTTTAATGGGAAAAAAATTAGATAATGACCCCAAGAACATTGTAAGATAGATCCATGCAAAAGAAACCATCCATATAGCAAGTCACTCACATACCAATTAGTTCCAGCAATTACAATCGACTCAGATGTCACCTATGATAAAGTTCCAATCTGTGTGTCAATATTTGCTGCCTTTGATGAGGCTCAACTACTACCCGACTTCACCATGACTTATACAAGTAAATACAGTTAGCTGCATCACAAGGTAAAGATCCACATGTCAAGCACTGGGTCAGGATGCAAAGCACACTAGCAGAACCACCAATGCATCCTCTTAGGAGCACTCAACAAAATTGAGAAATTCTGTCAAATGTATCTTTAAACTCAGTTGTTAGAAGACCTAGAATAGCCGTGCTAGAATTTCCAAAGAAAAAATCATAGTAAACACCATTGTCAGCTGATTCCAGTTCAAGCACACTTTCAAAGTTCAAATTGTCAACATAATACAATACGGCAGCAAACCATCATAACATCAGTTCAATGTAGATTTCAACCAACGCCAACAATTACAAATACAAAATGTTATGCCTGAGTCAATACATTCCCCACCCAGATCAAGATCCAAGTCAACAAATAAATGTTGGAAAATTTTATCTGAAATTAAGTTCTTTACAAATAGCAAACTTCACTGCATCAGTAAAATTCATAATTAAAACTTCTCGAAATCTTAGTAAATAGCAGTATCAGCTGGTTCCAATTTCAAACATTGTCAGTACAGCAAGCAATCAAGATCTGTGGTTGCATATGATCAATATAGAAATTGAATCTAGATTTCAACTAATATACAGAAATTTGATGCTGCGCACTACATTTTGCACATGGATCCAGATTGCAATCAAAGAACACACAAGGAAATCTGATTTCTTGAAAGTCTCAAAGTTCACCTGAGCGTCGCTGGGGGAGAAGGCGAAGCAGCGGGTGGCGAGCGCAGCCCCGTACCCCTTGCAAACATCGCGGAACTCGTCGACGACGAGATCGAGGTCAGGGGAGCTGGGGCAGTGGCAGATCCCGACGACGGCGAGGATCTTGCGGTTTGACTGGAAGTCCTCCCACGGGCTCGCCAGAGCACCGCCTATCATGTACTTGAACTTTAGGGTTCCAGTGTCCCACGGCTGGTGCGCGAACGGGCTCTTCTGGAGCTCGGTGTAGAACGAGCTGATCGACGACAGATCACCCGCACGTGCCGCGTCAGCATCGCCACGTAGTTGCGCAGCGTCGGCGGCGGGATCGCCCCACCGACGGGCAACACGGCGATGCGGATCATGGACCCGCTCTCCATGCTCACGTCTGGCTCCATTACCAACAACAGAGAGAGATCTCGAGTGTGGAAACGAAACTTCTCAGTGGAGATGGGAAGGGGTTATTACATTACATTTATTGAGCGAGATCAGTAATTAAAGATAAATTTAAGGGATGAAACGAAAGAAAAAAAAATGTCTTTGGTGAGGAAATGAAACTTCAGGGGAAGATTTGCTGGCTGCTATAAGTTGTAAGTCATAAAAATGATAAAAAATATGATTGTATTAGTGAAAAGTAGATTTTGTTTTATAATATTTGATTGGTAACGTAAAAGTATTAGTGAGAAAGATTATTGTATTTACGATATTTAATTAATAATGTAAAATTGTAAGTGAAAAAAGTTGACCACTATTAACTGTAACAGTGATTTAAAATTGTTTTATTTTTTAAATTAAATCTATTATTAAAAATTAAAATGTATAAAATATATTGTATTCATATATAAATTATGAAAAAATTATTAATAAAATAAATATAAATTCTTAAATATGTAAAATATTATATATTAAAGATAATAAATATTACAATTACAATAAAAAACTAAACCTAAGGCATAATAAAATATTAAATATAGTATATTAAAAATTAAAGAATACTACTAATAAAAATAAAAAATTTATTAATTTTTGTATAAAATATTAATAAAATATCAGGACAGCAATAAACTTAAATAAAATTAATAAATATTATTCAACTTATTAAAATAAAATAATAAAGATTAAAAATATTAAGAAAATAATTAAGTGTTAATAAAATATTTGTAAAATTAAAATGTGAAATAATTAACAAAAAACTTATTAAAATATTACAAATACATACAATATAATATAATTAATAAAAATATAACATTACAATAATATTATTAAAATAAAATATTAATATTAATATAAGTGAAAAAGTTGACCACAAAAATTATCTCTTTTAAAATTATCAATATTAAATATTAGTAAATAAAATATTGATAAGTATTAAGTAATATTATTTTGTGATTTGTCTAATTTTTAAAAATTATTAAATTAATTTTAAATTAATTGACCAATTTAACAAATTAAATAATCAAAATTTTTGCAAATATAAGTGAGTTTTGCAACCCACTTGCAAGTGGGATGTGAGGCCCACAAGATTTTGCAAATTAACTTTGCAATTTGCATGCAAGTCATAAAAAAGAATTGGTGCAAGTTGCAAAATATTTTACAACTTACAATTTTGCAAGTGAAACCAAATAAACCATGTATGTGTGTGTCCTGTGTGTGTGTATGTGTGCGTGCTGTGAAAGTCCACCAAGTTTCCTAGGATGAGGATGGGGCGCCTCTGGGATACCCCAATTTACCTTTAATATATGTGTGTGTGTGTGTGTGTATGTATGTATGTATGTATGCATGCATGTATGTATGTGTGTGTGTGCATTTATA